>WEIS01013688.1:16438-35373 GCA_013389965.1 Todus mexicanus | reverse complement strand
CTCAGCCTGGGGGGGGCTGCGGGGCCGGCCGTGGGGGCTGCGGGGCCGGCCGGGGGGGGCTGCGGGGCCGGCCTGGGCAACCCGCGGGTCGGGCTGTGCAGGGACGCTGCGGGTCGGGTTTGCCGAGCCCTCAGCCCAGGCGCTGCTGCCGCTTTGCGGAGCCGCCGTCCCGCAGCTCGGGGCGTTGTGCGGGGCTCCCGCGGTACCGACGGAATCATCTCGGCGGCGCTAGCCGGGGAATTCAGGGGGTCTTTGTGTAAGGGGCAGCCTGCAGGATGCTAAAGGAAGAGCAGCAGCCTTGCGATGGGAAATCTAGTTGGAAGACAGCGTTTGGGTTTGTAAAAAATGTCTGGTTTACTCAGTCTTGGGATTTATTTTTGTCCTTAGGATTTTAGTTTCCTCGGTCTTACATTTTTGACTGTGCTCGCTGCTGCTTTTCCTTGCTTTCTTCAGCAGAATATCATGAAGTGTCATGTCAAGCAATACACTGCCTCGTCCTGTAGAGAAAACTCCAAACCCATCACGGCACACATTTTTTTAAAAATAAAGATGATACTGTGGAACCAATCTCTGGCAGAACGTGAAAACATTTTGGTTCATATTTTTTCTCTCTTTAAGCTAAACCTTCCAGTACACACAAAGAGTCCAGTTCACTGATCTGTACTAAAACCTGACCTAAGTGTTCCCTCTCAACCAGCAGCTCCCGCCCTGAGCTTTGCTGGGCACAATGACACCCCAAAATTAACCAGGAGCTGGTAGAGCTGCTGTTGTTTCCAAACCAGGGCAGCCCTTCCTCGCCTCCAGCAACGTGTCACCAATTACCTTGCACTGCAGCTCTTGCAGATGTGGTGCCGCCCAGCCCACAGAAGGTGTGGAATCTCCTCGCCGAGACCTTGACCTTTGCTGTTTTTCCAGAGCTTTCCTCCAGCTCTTCCCTCCAGCTCGCTATGTACCTAACTTGCACTTTTTAGCTAAATAAATTGAAGTCCTGCTTTGGAGTTTATCATGTGAACGCAACAAAGATCCTGACTGTAATTCACACCAGTTATTTAATCCAAATCATTCCGTACACATTATTCACACGTAAGTAAATCATCCAATAATTAAATCCAAGGAATCAATCAGATGCTGATTTGAAAGAAAATGGATTGAAACATAGCATGGGTTATTAAAACCGTAAGGACTGAACTGTCAATAGTCAGATGAGGACAAAGATCAGACAGTATTTGAAGTTCAGGAATATCAAAATCGTTATTTTACACATCAAAGGGTATCACATTCTTGCTGACAAATACTGCCTGAGGTTTGGGAGGCTAAATGGAGACATAAGTGGGAGAAGCATGCAGAGAGAGAGTTCTTTTTACAGTCCTTTTATGAATTTAACAACACCGTCCAATCCCCTTTTCCCAGAGGGAAACGACCAACTGCAATAATCATGTGGGCTTATGATTGCATGGAATCCATCCTCGAGGTGGTACCAGGTCACTCGAACTCCGTTGTCCTCCAGTCTCTTCTTGTAAAGCAAGCCGTCGTCCCTTAGCACATCGTACTCGCAAGTCAAGATGAAAGACTCGGGCAGCTGCTGAATAACAGCATCTTCAGCTAGCAGCGGGCACAGGTTGGGCTCACAGAATTTTTTCACTGTCTCATAAACTTCAACTGTAAAATCAGTGGGCCGGAGCGGCTTCACACCTCTGACCTTAAATTTTTCGGGGATGTTATTGGGACTCACCCACTTCCTGTACTTCAGCCTCATGTCAGGAGGAATATGAGAGCCCTCCAGGACCTCCTGCAAGTGCAGCGCGTGCCCGTTTAGGTACTGCAAGGTAAAGAAAGCAGCACGTTCTCGAAACAGGAGAGGGACTTCTCGGTTTTGATGATAAGATGGTAAATTGAAGTCCAGTGCCTGAAGGCCTGGGTAGATCAGGATCTGAGCACGCAGCTTGGGGAGGTCTGATCTCTCTGCAAGGGTCTGGCTGACAGCAGCGGCCAGATTGCCCCCAGCACTGTCCCCACAGACAATGACATTGGCAGGATCCACGCCATAGTGCTCTGTGTTCCTCATGAAGTGGATGGTGGCATTCAGACAATCTTCATACGCGGCAGGGTATTTGTGTTCGGGAGCTAAACGATACCTGGTACACAGAAGGACACGACAAAAGTAAGAGAAGGAAGTGTCATAACTGTAAATGCCAATTTCCTACAGCACCTTGGCTTTCCCCGTGCTGTTTGGAGTGTTTTAAATGTATTAAATAGTATTAAAATGTGTTAAATAGTATTTTTTAAATGGTTTTGTTACCTGCTAAACAAGTATTTGACCAGCAGGTTGTCACAGATAAATCATAGCCCATAGGCTGAAGTTGCAAGGACAGCATTGCTGAGATCTGAGAACAGCACTGAGCAGAACTTAAGTGATACAAGGTCATTTTACTCTTCCTATGTAAACTGCATCTGGCTTGTGGATAAAGTAGTTTAATTGGGTTGCACCTCACCTTTACTTCAGGTGTTTCCTCTTTAGAATTACTAGATTTTTCTTTGTTCATTTAATTACCAGGGACAGAGTTATATTTTCCTGTGTTATTAGTATTAAAATATATTGGCATTTTATTCTTGCCGTTAAGAAAAGCCCTTAAAATTTGTAGGGTGATTAAATCTAATTAAAGAGATTATGTGTTGAGTCAGTTCTCAAGGCATCAGAGACCTCTGGAAAGCAATCCTTCTTTCTGTGCGGTGCCAGCAGAGCTCTGTGGTGCGAGCTACCAGAGGCTTTGGGGCCTGTTTGCGCTTACCCTGCAGTAGCAGATTGGGGAGGGGGGAGAAATGAAAATGGTCCCCTTGATATTCTGTCTGGTCATCACAGAATCACAGAATGTTAAGGGTTGGAAAGGACCTTGAAAGATCATCTGGTCCAATGCCCTGCCAGAGCAGGATCACCTAGATGAGGTCACACAGGAACGTGTCCAGGCGGGTTTTGAACGTCTGCAGAGAAGGAGACTCCACAAACTCTCTGGGAGCCTGGGCCAGGCTCTGGCACCCTCACCCAGGATCCTGGGCTTTACTGTGGAGAAGTGTGCCCGCAAGATGTGAAACGCTGCGGTGCTGAGAAGAGAAGCCAAAAGCCTTTCCCAGGGCACCACTGACGTGAATCACCCAACGGGCACAACCATCGGCCGCCTTCTCCAGCCACGTGGCGGCAGATCTTTCCATAGGGACCTGCTGGGGGGTTGCTACCTGCCTGCCCACAGGTGCTGCAGCCAGGGAGGGTGGAAGGGAACCTGCTCTGCCCACTTCGGCCTCACTCGGCCTGTCCGGCATCCCCTCCACCCCCCTGGGGGCAACTGCGGCCGAACCGCAGTGGGAAAGCTCAGCCGAACCGCAGCCCTTGCCTGGGGCCACGCACAACCAGGCTTAGTGCTGGTGGGGCCCAGCTCCAGAGCCGCTGCCTCTGCCCTAGACTTGGTGGCTCTGTTTGGTTCACCTCAGAAAGCTGGCGCAGATGATGGAGCCGTGACGGTGCCCGGTGAGGCTGAGCAGGTAGGCCCCGTGTCCCACTCACGCTCTGTCAGGCAAGTCAAGGTGTCTCAGGGGGCAAACAAAGGAGTTTCCGTCTTGGCATCACCAAGTCATAGAATGGTTTGGATTGGAAGGGCTCTAAAAGAACATCTAGTCCAACCCCCTGACCATGGGCAGAGACATCTTTCAGTAGTTCAGGTTGTCCACAGTTCCTGCCCTTGGCCACTTCCAGGGATGGGGCATCCCCTTCTCTGGGCTACATATTCCTGTGTGTTGCTGTTGAGATGGATAAAGTCCCAGGGTTTCAGACCAGCCTCCCACCACTTGACACCCTAGATGTCATTCTTCTAAGATTTGCCCCGAGTCTCTGGTTTTGTCTGCTTAAGAAGCACCCAGCTTTCCACCAGTGCTGCTGGAAAGCCCCAAGAATGGCCTAAAAACATCATTTGTGCTTAGCTAAGATGGAAATCAAAGCTCACTTTTCATAAATAACTAATTCTAACTTAATTAGGGAGGCTCAGCTCATAAAGCTTAGACTCTTATGGTTGGCTTCGTCCCTATATAATAGGGAGAACCTGACTGGAACTGAGGTCTAACACATGATTTTACCAAAATTGTCCTCTAAAGTCAGTCCCCAAAGAAGGAAAGCCTTCATTTAACTCTTAATGCAGCCCGCATGGTAATTTACACATGGAACCTTACAAAAATAACACCTAAACCACGTTTCTGGCAGAAATCATGGCAGAGTAAGTCAGCATGGCAGATGTACAAATCATAGCAGCAAGGACAATTCGGAGCTTTCCAGGATGATTCAATCCAGGAGGAATACTGAAATTTGAGTACTCAGAGTTCTTCCTTTTGTTGCTAGTCTGAGTACAGCAAAAAAAATCACCAACACCATCACTGGCAGCGTGTAAAAAAATGGCATTTTGCTTAACCAAAGGTGAGGCGTCTTTACATCTGTCTTTGGATTAGCTTTCTCAGAGAAGAGTAAAATGTAGAGCAGCCCATGTTACAGCACATCTCCGAGGTGCCACACACTTTAAAGTCCTTGGAAATGTTATTCACGGTGCCAGCACACATCACATTGGAGAAGAGACAGAGGAGACTGTGTTTCATTTGCTGTGTAGCTACGTGTTAACTGGGGTGCTGATACAGGGGCTGGTATTCTTGGACTATGGGTGATACGAATGAGTGTTTGGAGACAGCCATTGAGTATTGAACGAATTTCTAGTTGCTGTTTGCAAGGAGAGCCAACCAAAGTGGAGGTTAAGTTGCCTCTTGTGTCTGATCTGCAGCCACAACATGTTGCTTCCTGCATTGTGGACATTCCATATGTGGTTTGGAATATATGATTTTAACAGGAACATTTAGAAAAGAAAATGGGAACTAGCATGAGAGGGGAAAAAAGCTAGTATGTGGTCTGCAAAAGTAAACACATCAGCCTTATTTTGCTATTGGGGTATTTAAGCACAGGAGCGAAGTTTTCAGCATACTTTTGTGTTTGATAGACTCGGGAAACACTTAGACAATTTCCTCCATTGTGATTTAGACAAAGCAGTTAATGGAGTAACTCTGCTGGGGAGACTTGCAGATTTGACTTTGTTTGTTCAAGTCTGAAACACATTACAGACCACAGAGAAATCTTCTGAAGGTCAGTGGCTGGGAATCAGAGATGCTCCATGTAGCACAGGCACAGGCACTGCGTTGCAGCATCATTGTGTCTGGATCTTTCTCCTTTGGCAAAACACACTTGGCCTTCTAGAAAGAGTGAAACCATAGATCATCATGGAATAAAATGGGTCAGACCAGATGTTGATTTAAAATTTTACTGCATCTTTATTTACTGAGAGAACAGCAAGTGCCTAGTGCAAATAGGTCATTAAAACAGGCAGACTGCGCAGGGAATGCTTCAAACAGCGCTAAAAGAAGCTTTCATAGCATTCTTCAAATACCTTTTTTTGCTGGTCATTAACAAATTTTCCTACCTAAACCTTCTCCATGGAATTTAGAAGCATAAAAGATCACAGGAAATTGGCAGTTCTTAGAGAAGGAAAGAATTTTTTTCCTATAAACTTTTTAGAAAGTTCACAATATTGTCAAGACCCCTTTTCCCGGATGCAGATGACAACCAGTCACTATTAAATGAATTTATGACTCCATGGAATCCATCCTCGAGGTGGTACCAGGTCACTCGAACTCCGTTGTCCTCCAGTCTCTTCTTGTAAAGCAAGCCGTCGTCCCTCAGCACATCGTACTCGCAAGTCAAGATGAAAGACTCGGGCAGCTGCTGAATAACAGCATCTTCAGCTAGCAGCGGGCACAGGTTGGGCTCACAGAATTTTTTCACTGTCTCATAAACTTCAGTTGTACAGTCAAGCAGCACATGTGGTTTGTACCCTCTGACCTTAAATTTCTCGGGGATGTTATCGGGACTCAACCACTTCCTATAATTTAATTGAATATCTACAGGAATATGGGAACCCTCCAAGACCTCTTCCAGATGCAGCGCGTGCCCGTTTAGGTACTGTAGCACATAGAAAGCAGCATGTTCCCGGAATAAGAGAGGGACTCCGTGATTCTGCTGATAGGATGGTAAATTGAAGTCCAGTGCCTGAAGGCCTGGGTAGATCAGGATCTGAGCACGCAGCTTGGGGAGGTCTGATCTCTCTGCAAGCGTCTGGCTGACAGCAGCGGCCAGATTGCCCCCAGCACTGTCCCCACAGACAATGACATTGGCAGGATCCACGCCATAGTGCTCTGTGTTCCTCATGAAGTGGATGGTGGCATTCAGACAATCTTCATACGCGGCAGGGTATTTGTGTTCGGGAGCTAAACGATACCTGGTACACAGAAGGACACCACAAAAGTAAGAGAAGGAAGTATTCATTTTGAATGTATTGCTGAAAATACTGGTTCCTGAAAGCTGCAATACCTTGATTACCTCAGAATTTTTCCTTTCTCAACAGGTTGATCATAAATAAACAGCAGCGAGCTGGACCAGATCAACTTGTTGGGATATCAGCTGCTTAGGTGTTTCTCAGGTGTTTGTCAACACAGGAGTTCTCCAGCTGCCAGCTATGGCTGGGGTTTAGTGACAACTATCTAGTCCTGTCATGCTTTAGCTTCCCACAGGTTGGCCGCAAG
This sequence comes from Todus mexicanus, assembly GCA_013389965.1. Classification (NCBI taxonomy): domain Eukaryota; kingdom Metazoa; phylum Chordata; class Aves; order Coraciiformes; family Todidae; genus Todus; species Todus mexicanus. The sequence goes on along the minus strand of WEIS01013688.1, from coordinate 28,713 downwards.
TGACAATGCTTCTAATCTATGTCTTTGTTGTAGGGCAACAATATCCTTATTATCCAAATCATTATGCTGATGATGACATGAACTTGTCATTCATGTAAGTGCTTCTGCAAGCATCAGGCAGAGTTTCCTTCAGTGAGGACTGAGTAGAATACGAGGCTTACTGTGTGTTTACTATCAATTTTGAGTTTGGGATTTGAAAACTTTGATTCAAAACTTCATTTGTAAGGTAGTCAGACAGTGAAAGCTTAGCCTGAGTCAGTGGCTTCAGTGGCTCCGAAACAAGAGCAAAGTGAATTTGTAAACCACACGCTTGACAAGTCTCTCAGAAACATTTCTCTGCAAATTGTTTTTGCTATGGCCAGGGAAGCTACAAGGTGGTATTTGTGCTCTAGGAAATAATCTTTAGAAAACAGCATGAGGAAAGACTCACCCGACAGATACAACCACGGACTGACTTTCTCTGGCAATAAATCGGCAAAGCTTTTCATGTGTGTCTGAAAGAAAAAGATTTGGTGGGAATTGTGTTTGTTTTGTGGTTGGTTTGTTGTTTTTTTCATGAATACTAGTGTTGTCTTTCACATAAGTCAGAGAATTGCAAGAAGAAAATACTCTGCTTTTCTCTGCCCCTTCCTACTCAGATCTTTTCTCCCCCTTCATATTCAATTTCAGTATTTGCTTACTGTATTTTTTTCCTTGTGTTTCATTGTCATTGTCTTTAAGAAAAATCCCGTAGTGCACAGCAGATGCTTTCTTCTGACAGCAAGACATAGAAGAGTTCATGTGTGATTATATCAAACTTTATAACTGCTACAGATAAGCAACAATCAACATCACCCATTTATGAAGGAGATACTTCTTTAACTAAATTGTAGTATTTTTCTGTTAGATATCTTACCAAGACTTCCAAATACCCATCCTCCTCCATGGAAAAACATAACTCCTCTCCTGTGGCTGGCGGATGGGACTTTGGGCTGATAAATCCTTACAGGCACTTTCTCGAACCACGAGTCCTTGATGAAGAGCTTTGGGTCCACCCCTAGACTCTTTCCGCCTTGCATGTACCGGACAAAGCCAACCTGGCTGCAGATGCCCAACTTTTTCAAAATCTTTCCCTGTTCAAAAGCAAATAGAATAAAAAGGGAGAGCACTCAAGAGATTCTGCATTTCCCAAAGGAAAGGAACTGGATAGGCAGTGTACTCGTGATGTCAAAGTCGTATATTTTAGAGCAGCCGTAAAATATTTGAGTAGTTGTACGACTATGGTACAAGTGAACAAAGAATAGTAGCATCATGAGAGGCTACGTGAGCAGCAGTGTTCACCAAAGCACATCATCCCAAAGCAATGCAGCATTAACAAAGGCTGCTGAAATAGATCCAGTGGCTTTCTCTGTGGCTCCTTTACCCAGCGCTGAAAACAAGGTTGGTCTTCGCTGATTATTCTGTCTTTGCCCCTGAGAAGATGCAAAACCAGCAAAATATGGTAATTTTGGTAATCCTCATGATAATATGATAATCTTCCTAATTTTATCTTCAGAATAAATATGCAACTCCTCATCTCCAAAGCCAAGAGAAGCTTGAAACCACGGCCCAAAGTTATCCGATCCATTCCGCCACAGCTAAACGTTCCTGACGCCGTCATTGCTCGGTTAGCACAACTCCTTGGAGAAGCCCAGTCACCCTTTGCGCTGCTGCTGGCAGGCAGCGTTTCCACGCTGCCTGATCTGAGAGCTCGGCAGGACTGCAATAGTGCAGAGTAGTGCAAAAAGCCTGATAAAGGTTGCTCTAGCAACACTCAGCTCCTCTATCCAGCATGCAGCATGACAGCTCTTCTTGCTCTCCGCTCTGATAATTCATTCCAAGCAGGATTCAGCATTGCATTACTGTAAAATCTACAGAGTCACCCTGAAATCTCCCCCTGCAAAATCACCCCAGGTTAACTTACCACCACAGCTGTGATGATTAAAATGATGTGCATGATTCGGAGCTTTACAGGCTGGTTCACTCCAGGTGGAATTTCTGAGTTGGATAAATGACAATTAATTGCCCCCATGACCAACAGTATAAATCCAGCAACAAAAACTGCTGGGAATAACACCAGCAGTGTCCATACAACTGCCATTTTGCTGAGCAGCAGAGTGATCTGAAATGTCTTTGATTTGACTTTCCTTTTTTGCCTTATCTTTGGCTTGTTGCTTCCTGGTTCTTTGTTTGTCCTGAGATTGTTCCAGTAAAACCCTTTGTCCTCCCTTTTACAAAAGCATTGGTAGGTTTATTTCCCTCTCCCACCTTCTTTCTCCCTTGCTTCTTTTATTGCACAAAAGAGAAGTTGGTCAAAGTCCTGAATTTGTTAGAAGAGCTTTGCCAGCATCGTTTCACAATTTCTGCAAGACTCCTGTCCTTAGACTCTGGGAGCAGAGCATTATGAATAAATGGCATGAACATGAAATGAATGAGGGGTGGAAAATGGACACAGGATTTGTGTGCTTTGGGTTTGTGATGCTATAAACACTGTTCTGAAGATGAGTTTCTCTAGGGCCATGCAGAGATAGGAGCCTGCATCTGAGGATTATCAGTCTAAAGGGCCAAATGGATGGTTACCGATGCTTTTTTTGAAAGGTGCATGTATAAAATTCTGGCATGAGCTCAATCTCAGGTTTATTAGTGTCTGTGTTTTCTTCTGAAAGAAGAACATGGTTTAAAACCAGCACAGGAGGCTGAATTTAGAGTCATGGTCAGGTTACCTTGGATCAGGTAAACATCAGTAGCTCTCAGTGTGCAAGAGACACAGCATAAAGTGACTTCAGGTAATCCACAATTAAAGAGTTTCAAATCAAGCTGCTCAATCTTGGATTTGCTATAGATTGGGTTGTGCTAATGATGATGCTGTAGCTTCAGTGACGCTCGAGGCATGAATTGTGAATAATCAAAGTCTGCAACTCTTCAAATAACTGGGATGTCAGAACATCGGTGAAATGGCAAATTCCCAGGGAAGTGAAAGAGGTAAAAATCCAACTTCCTTATGCAACCATGTTGTAATTATATATTTTTTGCTACATTACAAGTGATAGGGGGAAAGTAAAGTTTAAAAGCTTTATATATATACAGAGATATGAAATTTAATAATCTTTTTCCAGTGAGAAGCTGAGTGTTTTTAATCGGGCACATGGTCCGTGTAAAATATTCTGAAGTAGAAGGAAATAGTCTGTTCAGAACCAGAAAAATTAAAGATTAAAAGAGAGAAACCAACCCCACCCTATGGACTCTCAGGTTTTTTTGTCATGTTTGCACAGTTGTGTGATCATGTACAATAGTCTTGGATTGTCCATTGTCTGGTAAATTATTTACTTTGTGCTGCAGAGATTTAACAAGGTAGAATTAGTCAGATTGTGATCTCCATCTGCCAGGGTCTCATAGTTCCTTTCACTGGGAGGTGTTCATTTGGGTTTCTCAGTGAGTGTGTGTTTAGCGTAAGTTGCTCTTGTAACAGGAATATTTGAAGTGCTAGTTTTATTATTTTTGTTAAAGCATCACAAATTCACCACAGCGTTACAGCGATAATATGTTGTGCTTCACTCCCTTCTTACATCTGTGATCTGCAGAACTTTTCCAGCAAGCACAGCACCACAGGTGGGCTTGAGCACAAGAAAAACAAAGAGTACAACAAGGAGAAGTTGTCTCACCTCTGCTCTTCCCTAGCGTGTAGACACTCAATAAAGTTTGGGGGTTCCAGTTTAATAATCAAGTTCCAGAACAAAACATCATTTCTCAGATTCCAAACAAAGTGAAATGCATAGTAGTTCCATTTTAGAATTTACAGAAGGCTTTCTTTGAACTCCAGTTTTTCCAGAAAAGTGTGATCTTTGTTTACACTAACCCTAGAAATCCAGCTGCAGATCAGCAATTTCACTGTCTGATAGAAGACTTCAGAGAACCTGAGTCACTGGGCTCTACATCTGATACCCTGAATGTCTCCTGTCTCTCCAAGAGCCAAAGTAGTTCCTGGTTGTTTCTTCAGCATTTCTGGGCAGTCAAAGAATCTTCTGGAAGAAACGTTCTTGCTGCTCAACTTGGGCTTGTGCCATCATGCAAAGAGACTAAAATAACCAGAGTTGAAGTGAACAGTACGTGCCAGGTGCTTCACTTCAGTCTCTCAATCACATTGCTGTGGGTTTATAATAATGTTTTTAGAATGGTGCTACTTTGTTTGAGAGTCACTGCAGAAGGGGAAATTAGAAAGTATAGAATGCAGCCAAAGTCATATATCAAAAGTGCTTACCTTCTTTGCCATGTACACCATTGCCCAGGGTAAGGTAAGACTTGCATCTTGCTTTTGAAAAACATTTTATTATAAACTATTTATGTAATTGACAATACTATCCATTATCTTTTTTCCTGATAAAAAGGAAAACATCCCGTAGCCAAAAAAGGCCAAAACTCCATGGAAGGCACTTGCAGAGTGATACCAGGTTACATGAACACCATTGTCCTCTAATCGCTTCTTGTATAAGAGTCCATCATCCCTAAGCACATCAAACTCACAGGTCACAATGTAGGATTCGGGGAGCTGGCAAATAATGGAGTCTTCAGCTAAAAGTGGTGAAAATGTTGCTGTTAAAATCTCTTTGATCACTTCATGGACTTCGGGTTTATATGGAGCCGGTTTATGTGGCACGTAGCCTCTGATCTTGAATCTGTCAGGAATGAGGTCAGCACTTATCCATTTTTTATACTTCTGTTTCATGCTCTCAGGAACATGGCAATTTTGTAGAACATCTTCCAAAACTGATGGTTCTTTATTAAGATAACGAAAGCAGAAGTAGATAACCAGCTTCCGAAACAACAGGGGAACTGAAGCATTCTGCTGGTAGGAAGGCAAATGAAAATCTAGCCCCTGTAGTCCTGGATAAAGTAAGACCTGAGCACGTACTTTTGGGAGGTCTCTTTTATTCAGCAGCATCTGGCAAACAACTGTAGCAAAATTAGCTCCACAACTGTCACCGCTAATGATGATGAGAGCAGGATCCACATGATACTCTTCTAAATTCCTCATGAAGTATAAGGTGGCATTGAGACAGTCTGAATATTGCCCCGGGTACGGGTGTTCAGGAGCCAAGCGGTAACTGAAATGTCAAAGATATTGTGGCTATTGTCAAAGCAATTATAAAAAATAAATTTGCCTTCTTTGCCTCTAAGCACATTTCTAAATTGAATGAAAGGCTAAAGCAAAAACGTAGGGAACACCATCTAAAATAGTCAATATTTTCAACATATTTTCCAGAAATGTTTGAACTCTGTGACCATAAATACTTCGTTGTAAAAGTTGCACTTACCCCACAGACACAACCACTGAGTTGCATTTTTTGGCCAGGTAGCGGCAAACTCTTTCAAAGGCTCCTAAAGAGAAAGTTCATCAGAAATGATGTTTTATAAATGAAATGACAATACAGATCCTTGAACATGTGCAGTGTGGAAGCCCTGCAGGATGAGACCCATGAGTAAATTCTGCTTTGCAATGTGGGCTCTGCATGCTACTGTATTCTCTGGTTATTGGTCAGCAGCTGTTAGGACATAATAAAAGCGTGTAAGAATGGCAACAAGAGGGACAATAGAAGTGTGTCTGGGTTGGTATCACATCTCAAGTGGTGGTTGCCAAAAGTTGTCTCAGGAAAAGGATATGCTGAGCACAAGCATTTAACAATAAGAAGCATACCAGAAGTCAAGGCTCAGGGCACTCCCTTGAGACATAAACGGTGTCTTTATATTTAATGCCCTTGATTAACGTTTCTTGCCTGAATTACTCAAACCACTTCTTGAACCTGTGATTTTAACATCAACCACTTGGTGCAACCCATAGCTTGCTTACAGAGGCATAAAGAACCATTTCTGTGCACTCGTTTTGTACCTGCCATTTGCAGCTTCCACTTGGTGACATCTACTCTTGTGCTGTGAGGCATGGAGGATAGCCATCCCCTGTTTCCTGATTTTGTAGACATTCAATGTGTCTGTCTTTCTCTGTCTTTTCCAGCCTGATAAGTCATAGTCTGTTCACTTATTCTCTGTACAGAACGTTTTCTGGTGATTTTCTACCATAATCCCAAGATCTAGTAGTCTGCTTAGAGTCTAAGTTTATTTGTAAACTTTGGCTGCTTTTTTAATCTGTTTGAGTTCCATATGTGCCAATTCACTTGTCATTTTATTGTCTAATCCTGGGCTATCATAAAGACATTCTGCACTTTATCAGCCATTCATTTACTACCTTGAAGGACTTGGTATCATCGGTTTCAATTATCATTTCTCAGTTTGATTATATTGATTAGCTGTGGTCCCAGCACACATCCCCTTATGGGAACCTCCCAAGAACCTCCCACAACCCATCTTTTCTTCTGTCTTTTCATCAGGTTTTATCTAAATGAAAGACCTTCTCCTTTGTGTCACCGGTGCGTAGCCTCTTTAAGCAACTCTTTTTGAAATCAAAGTAGATTTTATCAACGCAGTCTCCTTTATTCATGTATTTGCTGACTCACAGGAAACGCTTACATTGATTTGTGAAGCCTGACTTCTTCACTCCTTTGTGAAGTATGGATTTTAAGGAGTAAGTCATATTTATCTGTCTGCTGATTCTGTTCTTCATCGTACCTGCTGCTAATTTGGTAGCTGGAGACTTCAGCTTCCCCAAGTCCTTCTAAAGACTTGTCATTAAGTTATTTGCTTTCCTGTTACCAAGTACCAACAGGAGTTGAAAGGAGAGGTCACATATTACACTCAACATATAGGTATGGGTATTACATTAAACCATGGCATGTGATACAGCTCCCTTGGTGTGCTGCTTGTGCAACAGCAATTGTGTTGTGAACAAACAACTATACAGCTGTGCAACTTTGTGCTCTGTTTGTTTGTCTTTTTCTTCAAGCAAAAGGATTTCACCTTTTGCTTAGATCATAGAGGCTTATCTATCAAGTCTCCTCTGCCACCCAAACCAGTTCTAGAACTAGAACTACTTTAATGCCCTGTCCAAGCTTATAGGAAAGACTTTAGTCCAGTTGAGATCCAAACCTAGAAATTTCTCCTTGAAGAGTGACCAACATCTTGTTACAAAGAGTAAAGCCAGAGTGTGTTCTTTTTAGCCACAGCATTGCCCTTTTCATCATGCTGTAATTACTCCAGAAAGTTGATCGGCATCAGCCTAGAAGGATTTTAAGTTACATTTCAAGAAAAGGAGGGAAGAGACATGAACTGCAGCCCATACTCCAGGACTCTTGCTGTATCTTATCTTCAGCTCATCATTAGGCAAGGTATGAGAACATCCTCTGAGCTGATTTTCCCTTGCAGGGACCTAAGCAGGTGTGTTTTGTTTTAATGGTGTCTCCTTCTCTGCACCAGCAAACTGAACCCTTCTCAGCACAGCTTCAACAGGAGAAACAGAGTCCCTCTGCTGTTGGCTGGCACCTGATCGAGGCATTTCTGGATCCCAGTTCTGGGGTTTGAAGCCTCAGATCTGCTAAGAGCTGCTTTCATCGATTTGCCTGTAGCCCAAAGGAAGCAGCAATGTGGTGACCTGAGCTGCGCACTAGGCTGTGGATTGCACAGGGTGCTGTGCAGGTGGTGTGAAGATTGCAAAGACTCTTGTCCTTAGGAAGGACAGGTGAGATATTGGCTGAGACACGTCTGAAGGTAAAAATGTAATGGCTTGGATTTGATATTAAAAATAAAACTTGCTAATTTCTTACTAATGCTCCCAAATGTGCCAGCGCCTCCATGGAAATACAGTATTCCTCTTCTTTTAACAGTTGGTGGCCATTTGGGCTGATAAATCCTCAACGGTACCTCATCTACTTTGAGATCTTTGATAAGAAGCTTTGAATCTCTCCAGGGTGGTATTCCATCTAGCACAACTCGCACCAAGCTTAAATCACTGCAGATCCCCAGCTTCTCAAAAATCTTGCCCTGTTCCAAAGAAAGAATTCAGAAGAAGAGTCATGTAGGCTTGCTTCGGAACAGATGCCGTTGGTATTCTGTGCACATGCAATTCAGTAGGTACAGAATACATAGTTATTTTTCAAATTTTCACATGAAATAGTTTTCCAATGTGAAGTGGCTGCAGTTTGGCAGATGCACTGAAAAAGCTCAATAAGCTTTGAAGAAATAAAATTATACCGGTTTTATGAGTTAATTTAATAGGATTTGGTTCATCTAACAGTTGCTCATAGGGTTCAAGAGGGTGAATTGCTGCTTCTTTTCTTTTTTTTTTCTCTTAAGTCATTATCTTCCAACTCCCAAATATCATTCCAAATTTCTCTTATATCCAAATAAAAAATGTACCCCCCAGTTTTAAGAAAGTGAACTTACCAAGATCAGGGTTGTAAGCAGCAATGAATGGAAAAAGCGAAGCTTTAGAGGTTGGTCAATTCCAGGTGGCGTTTCTGAATTGAAAAAATGATAAAGTAACCCCCACAAAACCAGTGCTGGCATTATCATGGGAGAAAAGAAAACCATTGCTGTTGCTGCTAAAGTTGTATAAACAGATGCCATTTCACTGTCCAGACGTGAGCGCTAAAGAGACCTCTGCTCTCTTCAACCTTGTAGCTGAGGTGTCTTCCCAGGTGATTAAGCCCTCGGTTCATAAGCAGAAATAAAATGCTTATTAATGATGCAATATCCTAATTTTCTCCACCCTTCTTTTGCTAATGATCCCATTGGCAACACCTCCTTATACAAAAGAAAAGGGGAGGCAGAATTTTTTATCCTTTACAAATGTGGAAGTCGAAGTGTATGGAATTGATTTGTATCATGAGTTCTTCAATAACAGTGATTAATGATTGTTCCGTGGGGCCCTTATTTGAAGATTGTCTGTGTTTGGGCTGCTGTGGATTCATGATGGATGGACATTCCTGTTAGGCGTTCAGTTTTAGCGATGTGGGGCTCCTGGCAGGTGTCATCAAGGTAAATCCTTCTCTGAGAAAATGTGGTGGTTTGACCTTGACTGGATGCCAGGTGCCTACCAGGGTGCTCCATCACTCCTCCCACCCCCTCTCAAGCTGGACAAAGGGGAAGAAAATAAGATAGAAGAGAAATGTCGTTGATTAAGACAAAGGCAGTTAATAAAAAAAGCAAAGCAATGCATGCGTGCTGAAGCAAAGCAGACAGATTATTCTCTCCATCCCATAGCAGGCGATGTCTGGCCTTTTCCAGGAAGCAGGGCTCCAAGACACATAGGGATTCATTTGGAGGACAAGCCAATACCCTCCTCCTTTTCCCTAGCTTTTATTATTGAGCTGACGTCAGATGGTCTGGAATATCCCTTTGGTTAGTTTGGCTCAGCCGTCCCAGTTGTGTCCCCTCGCTAGATCTTGTCCCCCCCATCCCGTGGTGCTGTGCCAGCCCCGCTCAGCAACAGCCTCAGCATTGGGTGTTACCAGGACCTTTCTAGCTTCAGTGCGGAGCACAGCACTGGAAGGGCTGCTCTGGGGAATCAGCTCCAGCTCGGTCAGATCCAAGGCAGAAGAGAAGCACTCACATGCACAGTTTTTTGGATAAACTTTGTTTCATAGCAGAGTGCACAGACACTTTCACGCTTTAATTCTGGTTTCAATGACATTAGCTTTGTTTGGTGTATAACCCATGATAGGCCCTAGCGGAAAGGTTTGCTCTGTTTCTGTGGTGTGTTTCTACCCAACTGTAGCTGTGCAGGGTGTTCTGTGCACCGGGACAGTGCAAGTACATTTCTCTGGTTTGTGTTCTTCTTACTAGAATTTCATTTTCCACACAGTTTTAGAGCTACAGCTCCCAAACCTTTTTCCTGTCCTGGCTTTTAAAGCAAAGTTCCAGTTTGAAAAACAAATTAGTCCTTACCTTTGTTAGCACTGTATTTAAAGCAAAGCAAGCACAACAGCTGATTTGTGCAATACCAGGTTGTGGAGATAAGACCGTGTGGGATAAAGCAATGTAAATTGGCACCAGCCTTTGTGCAATCGGCAGCTGGTGAGCTGTTGGCATTAAGAGCTTTTCCCGCTGACGTTGGCTGGCTTGGGGTGGCCTTTCCCTTGCGGGGAGCACAGATTTAGTTAGAAACATCAGCCCGTGGAGGGTTAAAGCCAAACCCAGACACCCATGGTCATTCTGTCCTAAGCTTATTGACGTTTATCCATTGGCAGGATCACCCCGTCGATGGCTCAGGTTATCGGTTCTGTGAAGAGTTTCTGTGTAGTGTGATATCATAGCACAGCCTGTGGGGGTTTTATTGAGTATTTGTTTTGCCATATTCCCAGCAAAAGAGCAGAACAGCACAGTTCTTACTAAGTGCTTATTTCTGATGTCTGCACTATCTATCAAAATATCCCGAAATAAATCACCACATGGAGATCAGCTTTGAATATTGGATTTCAGCATTCTCCATGATTTCTTATGGTTGAATCCTCAGAAGAGGCAAATTGTGCTTTCAAAAGAACCTGTAATCAAGACCAGTAAACTCATAAAGGCCCTTATTACTGGTGTGGCAGTAAACAGAACTTTTAAGAGCAACAAATACCAATTTAATTAAATATCTGATTCTGAGAATAGGTTCGTTCAGATTATGAAAGCTTTGTACCAAAGGGACCATGTCTGTCTGCAGGAGCTGTATCAGTTGTTGCTGACACCGTATTTATTGGCAGGGGCCTTTTCTTCACAGTACACGTTGAGTCAATAATCAAAACCAAAACACCTCACAGGTGCCATCTCTGTTTTGAAACTTCAGTGGATCTCCTGGGGTGGGAAGAATGTTGCTTAATTTTCTTCTTATTTAAAAAAATATAAATTTTTGAAAGAACAGTTTGGGGTTTGTGTTTATTTGCTTTTCAATGTTATGCCCTGGCAGTTGTCTTCAATAAGAGTCTGTTGTATGGTCGTGACACTCTGAACAAAAATCTTTCAGTTGTGCATTACAACCCTCCTGTTGTTGAAGACGTGTTAGTGAGGTCATGTTTCAGAATAATATCTTAATATTTTACTCTTACTATCTTCATATTTTACTCCTGGGGCATAGTCTGCACATACTCAGTTGGAGCATATCCTAACCGTATGCCAGGTCAGCACCTCAGACCTTCCTCCTTGTCCTGTTGCCCCAGTTTCTGTGTTTTTTCAGAGTCAAGCAAGTCCCAGAGTAAGTCTTAGAGCTACTCGATCCTGCTGGGGATGCTCATATTCACAATTGTTTCATTATATTTGGTGCTTTATACTCCAGAATACTCATGTGACTCAAATCATCCCATTGCTGCTGTCAGCTCTCAAGTTTCTAACAGCCAGTGGGTGTTTTTGGTGGGGTTTTTTCCCCAATTGTTTTTGAGGTATTAAAATGTCAAGAAAAAGTTTTATTCATTTCCAATCCACTCCATGAAGTGAGGACTTTACATCTTGACAAACAAAGAGGCTTTGTGTCTTTTTGGCAGTAGATAGATCCCCATCTAGTATAAAAGCTATCAGTAGTAGCTCCTTAAACTGTAGGTGTTTGCTACATCTGTTCTTTCAGGAAGCTTATTTGCAAACATCCCAGTTTCCAGAAAGTCTTTCCCCATCCATACATGAGAACAGCCTCTCATTAGCTAAAGAAATTCAAGATTCCACTAAACTGGATAAAATTAACACAGCCTGGAGTTTGGCTTTGTAATATGCATTATGAATACGCATACGGTTCTTTTTTCCTATAAAACAGCTACTCAAGTGTCACAGAATTGAGACTTTATTCATCAAGTTTAGTGTTGCTGGAGGCTGACATGTTTAATAGATCAGTTGGTGAGTACAGAACTGATCATAATTCATCAAATTCTTCCCATTTTCTCCTCAGTGAGCCGCTGTTTATGCAAGAAGTCGCCTTTAAAATTCATTCTTTTCTTAATTTTTCAGCATATTTCTAATGGTCATGGCAATGATGGGAAGACGAAGTATTAATAGGCATAGAATCATCGAATAGTTTGGGTTGGAAGGGACCTTAAAGATATCTCATTCCACCCCTCCAACCATGGGCAGGGACACCTCCCTCCCGCTAGACCAGGTTACTCAGGGCCCCGTCCAACCTGGCCTTGAACACATCCAGGGATGGGGCATCCACAGCTTCCCTGGGCAAGTTGTGCCAGGGTCTCACCACCCTAGTTGTAAAAAATTTCCTCCTAATATCTAGTCTAAATCTCCCTTCTTCCAGCTTAAAGCCATTTCCCCTCGTCCTATCACCACAAACTCTTGTGAAAAGCCCTTCCCCAGCTTTCCTGCAGGCCCCCTTCAGGTACTGGAAGGCTGCTACAAGG
>WEIS01013688.1:0-15819 GCA_013389965.1 Todus mexicanus | reverse complement strand
AAGGTCTCCCCTGAGCCTCCTTTGCTCCAGGCTCAACACCCCCAGGTCCCTCAGCCGCTCCTCCCCAGCCTCCTGCTCTAGCCCCTTGCCCAGCTCCGTTGCCCTTCTCTGGACACGCTCCAGCCCCTCCAGGTCCTGCTGGGAGTGAGGGGCCCAAAGCTGAGCCCAGGATTCCAGGGGCGGCCTCCCTAGTGTTGTGTCAGTCCAGGGGGGCAATTCCTGTCCTAGTCCTGCTGCCACACTGGTGCTGACACAAGCCAGATACTGGTGGCCTTCTCGGGCCCCTGGCTCATCTCCAGTCCATGTTGACCAAACCTCTCAGGGCCTTTCTCACCAGGCACTTTCAGCTGCTCTGCCCCAGCCTGGAGCATTGGAGGGGTTGGTGTGACCCAAGGGCAGGACCCGGCACTTGGCCTTGTTGACCCTCATCTCCTTGGCCTCGGCCCATCGATCCGGCCTGGCCAGGTCCCTCTGAAGATACTCCCGATCCTCTAGCAGATCAACACTTCCAGCTTTGTATTGTTTGCAGACTTGCAGAAGGTGCACTCCAGGTAGTTTAATAGGACAATGAAACTCTGTAGTACAATTTAACTAACTAGTTTTACCACGTAGAGCATGTAAGCAAGTTCCGTAATAAATCAGTGTAGATTGGTTTAGAACAGATCACCTATCTTGAAAATCGTTACGGCTTAAAATGCACTCTGTTATTAAACATGCAGCTTTAGTATAGGAAGGCATAGCAACAGGTTCGGTAAAAACGTTGAAGTCCAAAATATGCATTGACCTTTTTGGATGCCTTTAGGGTACTCACATTCGGTGCCTGGAGCACAGAGAAGTTTTCCAGGTTATTCTGCTGGCATAAAAATCAGCTGTGTACTGACATGTGCTGACTGGGATGATGCACAATTTGCTTTCCATTCCTTAATTTCTATTAATATCTTCCTGTACCTCAAACCGCTCAAATAGTGTCAAGACCCTCCCAGATGTTCTGAACTTTCCAGCATTTCACTAGTTTTCAGGTCCTGACAGTGTTCTGAGCTGTTCCTGAAGCCTTTTATTTGTGACACACTGCCACCTTGCATCGTTCCTCTAGGAGAAATTGCTTCCTGCTTCCAACAAGGAAGGCAATTCATTAGCTAAATAAACTGCAGTGCAGACAGTTAATACAAGCTCTTTGTAATGTAATTGGTGTTACTGAATAGTCCCATCTTTATCTATATAAAAAATGTATATGCATGATTTTTTAATAGATGTTGCAGTCCTTAACTGATGCTTGTTATAACATCTGCAGCTCCAGCCTAACCCTTTTCCTGACCTCCTTCCCTTCCACTTCTTTCTTTGATGTTTATGCCAAAGTCTTTTCTGCTATAGTCAGTTGTCTTTAAACTTGCCTCAACTTCAGCTCTCACCAGATATAGGCTTTGATAGATTGTTATGCAAGAATGATTTACACATACTATGCACTTAATCTGTGCTCATTATATACTTAACCTGTAGATTCATGCCCTGTTACCTGCCCCAAGTTGTCCTCAAATCACGGTTTATGTATTAATAGTACCAGAACTTTTACAGACAGAAAGATGATTTTGCCTGTTGTTAGAGAAGAATCAAAAGCCATCACCAAATCAATTTAATCGAAGAAGACAGATGCAATGCAGAAATCGAAGAAGATTATTTCCGAAAAGGAAAATAGAGGGTATTTTTAAAAAATCTTTCCAAGCAATGAGAGATAAGAATCAGGAAAGGAAAGCACAAAATGGAATTTTACATCAATCTTAGAAAATTTATTATCTTTTCCAGGCCTTTATATCCAGACTGGAATGCTGCCACCTCACCCAAAAGAGTGAAGAATAATGCTGCATGGAATCCCTCCTGTAGATGGCACCAGGTCACTTTTATACCATGATCCTCTAAGCGTTTCTTGTACAGCAACCCATCATCTCTGAGTATATCAAATTCACAGGTCAAAAGGAAAGTCTCAGGAAGTTGAGCAATAACGCTGTCTTCAGATAGCAGGGGTGAGCATACAGGCTCAAGCAAAGGCTTGAGCTGTGTGTAGATTTCTTCTGAAAATGGAAGTGTTGGACTTGGCTCGTAGCCTTTTGCTTTAAACTCCTGAGGGATGTAGTCAGGACTTATCCATTTCCGATATTTTAGCTGCAAATCTTCTGGAATATGAGACCATTTAGACAGTGCTTTCAGAAGTGCCGGGTCTATATTAAGATACCTAAAAAGAAAAGTAAGGGTTCGTTCCTTTAACAAAATGGGGACTGCCTTACTCTGCTGATAAGAAGGCAAACTGAAGTCCACACCCTGGAGGAAAGGATGGATTAGGATTTGTGCTCTCAATTTGGGGAGATCTCTTCTGTGCACCAGTGCTTGGGCAACAGCAGCAGTGATTGCCCCTCCGCTGCTGTCTCCGCAGACGATAACGCGAGAAGGGTCTACTCCATAATCCTGTGCAGTCCTCAGGAAGTGTATGGCGGCAGTGAGACAATCCTCAAACTGGCTTGGGTATGGATGCTCAGGAGCTAAGCGATACCTAAATAGGAGTGGAAGTGTTTTACCATAGTTATATCTAGTGAACGCTTTGTTAGCCTTTCATTCATATCTTTCTTTCTGAAGATAGGAAAATATTCTGAGATTATAACAACAGCAGCAGAATTGATGGTAGTTATTGGGTTTGAGGTATTATTTGTTACTGTTGTTAATGTTTGGGTGGGTCACTGCACTCTTCTGCCTTTGCCAAATACCTTTTTACCCATTTTTAGGTGACTGAAGACACGTGCTGAGTTATCGTAGGATTAGGCAGCAAGGCGGGTAGGGATAAATCGGTTATCAGCAGTGCTCGTTAGAAACTGAGGTGGACATTTCCCAACAAATGAGCCTAGAAAATTGATGATGAGAATATGAAAGATTTTCAGTGGTTTTCTACAAGCCAAATTCTTTTGTAACAGAAGCAATAAGAGTTAATGGCTCTTCGAGTATTTTAGGATGTAAATAGTAATTAGTGCTATTGGAACTCATTTCCCAGACATCAGCTCTTTTCCTTAACTTTTAGAAATTAGATCTTTTCAAAATGCATTGCAGCTCATCAGAAAAAGATGTGGAATGTTCATCTCAGGTTGCTTGCAAGTTAAACACGGGTATCCCCCCCAACTTTTTCAGAACTACTACTAAAATCAGTATTTAGTAACTGGGCAACTGTGCTTCTAACAGAAACAGTTATGCTTCAAACACAGCGCTGGCTTTCAGTTTAAGGTTCAATTTTGGATATGGCTTTAGGAAACACAAACAGCCTCATCTCTTAGTGGTGGTTTACAAAATTATTGTAATGGATTTTATTAGGAAACAAACAAGGGGGAATTACTTGACTACTTCTTCCTAAGAGTAATTAGTGCTGGCGAGACGCATGGGCTCATTAAACACTGTGCACGTTACAAGGAACTTGGCTTGTGCTGACTATGCATTAAAGACTTCCAAACCTCGAAGGAGGCACAAAGGGCTGTCCCATTGTGTGGCTGGATTGGCTCCACTTACCCAACAGACACAACTACTGAATTGCTTTCTCTAGCAAAATAGCGGCATGTTTTTTCATAGGCCTCTGTAAAACAAAACATTGCAATGGGATTGTAACTTGCTTTAAAAAGAAGTTGAATGAAAATATTCTAACATCCCTATCTCTACTCTGTGATTAGTGCTACTCTGTAATTCTCCTGCTGTGACACTGTCTAACCTGGAAATTGCTCACAATTTCGTTAGGTCTGTGGGAATCTTCTTGCCGGCAAGAAGCCTGGAATTTGCACCAATGTATTTCAGCCTCCTCTTTGAAAAGTTAGTTAATAGAAAGCGCCACTGCTACCACTGCTGAAGTGGTATTGAAGAGGAGAAGTTATTTTCTTATTTTCTAAAAAAATGCACGAAAGCCCCCTGCTAAATCTAGCTCAAGCATTTTTCTTGTGCATGAGCCACTGTCTAGCCCTACAATCATAGAATGGTAGGGGTTGGAAGGGATCTCTGGAGATCATCGAGTCCAACCCCCAAGCCAAAGCAGGGTCACCCAGAGCAGGCCACTCAGGATCATGTCCAGGCAGGTTTTGAAAGTCTCCAGAGAAGGAAACTCTAAAAACTCTCTGGGCTACTCCATAACTTCTCTGGGCAAATCTAATCTCTTGGACCTTTCCCTTTCAAGTACCAAAACTATTTTTGTTCTTTGTTTTGTCACTCTAAAGACATACAGCACTCTATGCACACGCACACAAGCTTGCACACACGTGTGAATACAAATTGGGCTCTTTAAAATAAGAAGTAAAATTCGAATGAAATTTTCAACTTTTCTCATAAGCATGGAAGAGAAGAAGGAAGAAAACAGGTATTGGAAATGATCAGAGAATAAAATTCTAGATACACAACTATCTAAATACAACTCAACTTGATGCCTGCTGCATGTAAATAAAATTATTCTGCTGTCCTGAAATTAATTTTGATACTTATAATGCCTAATCTACTAACTCTTTGTGTCATTTAAGAAACACCACATCAGACCAGAAACTAAGTAGTATTTACTTAGAGCTCATATTATTTATATTACTTACTAATGCTTCCAAACTGTCCAATCCCTCCATGAAAATAAAGCATTCCTCTTCTTTGTCCAGTGGTTGATATTTTTGGCTGGTAAATTCTTACTGCAACCTTTTCAAACGTTAAGTCCTTGATAAAAAGATGTTTATCTTTGAAGGTTGGTATTCCATCCATTGCAACTCTGAGGAAGTGGATCTCTGAGGCGATCCCTATTTTATCCAAAACTTTTGCCTGATAATAAAGGGGAGAAAAAACAGAAATAAGTGCAAATTTCCATCTTATCTGGAGATCATTCATGAAACATTTACAATTCCGTAGTCAATTCAGGCGGTGAATCCTGTTGTTCTTAGTGTAAAGTGGCCAGTTATGACGATGAACTGGATACATCTTCATTGTAATGTAATACCTACCAAAAACTCACATCAAAGGGCAGTAGGCTTGACAGGAATGGATGAATTTATCTTCTGTATCTGCCTTGTGTCTGTGCTTCTCCAAAATCCTTTGAGCCCATGGGGAATCCTGCCTGAGAGGAGCTTTCACAGATGTGCAGTAACTCGGCTCATTAATGCCATCTTCCATCTCTGGCAAAAGTGTTACCAGGACTATCCAGCAGAACATAGGATTAGCCTTGGTGGTAATTTCTAGATTATATTAGAAATGTTAGATGAGATCATGGTGGTTTTCAGATTTTTTCATTCTTCACAGGTGAAATCCTGGAGTAGTTTTTATCAGTAGGAAAAAAATCAAATTATTAATAGTAGATAAAAGAAGGTGACAAATACTTCAGCTAGTCAGATGTTTAAGTAGCCATTTGTGTGAGCAAAATAAAAAGACTATTTACAACATTTTAAACTTTAGCATTGGATAGAATAATAGAATTGTTCTGGTTGGAACAAACCTTCAACATCATGAAGTCCAACCACTCCCCCAGCACTGCCAGGGCACCACTGCCCCGTGTCCCTCAGCACCAAAATTCCACGGCTTCGAAACCCCTCCAGGGATCATGGGGACTCCACCCCTGCCCTGGGCAGCCTAGACCTTGACAACCCTCGCAGGGAAGAAGTTTTTCCTAAAATCTAATCTAAACCTCCCCTGCTGCAACTTGAGGCTGTTTCCTTTTCTCCTGTTGCTTGTTCCTTGAGAGCAGAGCCTGACCCACCCTGGCTCCAACCTCCTGTCAGGGACATGTTCCAGCCCCTCAAGGTCCTTCTTGGAGTAAGGGGCCCAAAACTGGACCCAGGATTCAAGGGATGGCCTCCCTAGTGCTGTGTCAGCCCAGGGGGTCACTCCCTGTCCTAGTCCTGCTGGCCACACTGGTGCGGACACAAGCCAGATGCTAGTGGCTTCTTGGTCCCCTGAGCACACACTGGCTCATCTCCAGTCCATGTTGACCAACCTCTTCAAGGCCTTTCCTGCTGGACACTGTCCAGCCACTCTGCCCTAGCCTGGAGTGTTGCAGAGATTGATGTGACGCAAGGGCAGGACCTGGTGCTTGGCCTTGTTGACCCTCATCCCCTTGGCCTCGGCCCATCGATGGAGCCTGGCCAGGTCCCTCTGATAAGACTCCAGCAGATCAACACTCCAGACTAACGGTTTTGCCCACAAACTCACTGAGGGTGCCTCGATCCCCTCATCCAGATCATTGATAAAGATATTAAACAGAACTGGCCACAATACTGAGCCCTGGGGAGCACCACTTGTGACTGGCCACCAACCGGAGTTATTCATGCATATGTCTATAAAAAGAATTGAGGTATCTGCTCCATGTATCTTAAAAGCCCAGCTTACAATAACTCTTGTGGCTTTCTCCCCACATTTCACAGACCTCAATAGCTCAATAATGTGGTCCTGTTAAATTTACTGTAGGTATCCTGTTTTGAGCCATTTGAGAAGCTGATCCAATTGCAAGAAGGATCACCTTGTGGCCAAGTTTTAATCTCATGCTGATTCCTTCTACAGAGCTCCATGGGAAAATAATTTTGTTTCTTTAATCTTCCAATTCCCTCCTCTATTGCCTTTCTTCAAGCTATTACTTTTGTAACAATGAAAGTTAAACCTGCAATTAGCTATATTGTTTGTGTATAATAGAAAGATCATCTTTGTCTTGGAAATATTAAAAAAATATAGTAGTCCTTTGCAACCGCTGTGGTTAGTGGTGGCTGTCTGAAAGCTCATTCTTCTCAAACCTGCACGAGTTTCACAGTTCAGCTTCCATAGGAATTGGCATCTATTTGTATTGCTCTTGGTCACTTCACTGTTAGCTGTGAATCTCTTCCATGGATTGCCTGCAACAACCCGCAGTTACAGCAAGCACCCGTAATTAACACCATCGCGTAATCGCATAATCTTCATCGTTATTTCTATTACTGTGCAAATGAATTTTTTCTTGTGTTGTTGTTTCAAATTGTATTGTTTTATATTTGGAGGTTGGATTAGATAACCTCTAAAGATCCCTACCAAGCCAAGATATTCTATGGTTCTATGAAGTTTCTGTCCATAGATGCTCTACAAGAACCAGCAGAAATTTCACTTCTGCTTTATCTTCTGATTCAAGTCCATTTTTTTAGCATCTGTGCTCCCTCAAAGTGAGGGGTTGGGTTTTGCCTACAGTTTCTGGAAAAAAAGTTGTCACTTGAATGACGGCTGCTGGACTGGGCTGTGTGCCCATAGCGTAGAGCTTGACAAGGCATCACTGAGTTCTTTGTTACCAGAACCTCCACTTTCAGGATTTTTGTGGCTGTGAAGCTTGCTCTATGCAGGAGATTAACCAAATCAGTCAAACATGACCCAGATTTTGATGTTTGTAAATATGTGTGATTGCTTCGTAGCATGAAACTAATAATCGGGCAGGTCGGTTACGTTTCATTAAGGATCTTCTAGGACTGTAGATGACAGGACAGCTTGAAAATGAATAAAGACTTGCAGGTAGTATCAGACAGTCGAAGTGTGGGACTAGAGAACTGCGATCTCGTTTGAAGCGTTGTCTAGTTCAGCTGCTGCAGCCACACCATGTGCAACAGCATCTGGCCTTCATAGTGAAGTACTGAAAAACTGATCCCGCTGGCAGCGACTGGCCTGGAGATTTCCACACACCAGAAGCAAAGCTGTGTAAGAGCCAAGGCCGCTTAGAAGTGGGAGTCCAGATCCAAGTTCAAGCAAAGGACTGGGGCCTGCAGCAACATGCATGTAGTGATGTCTGTGGGAGGGACGTGGCAGAGCTGTGCTCTCTGTGGTGTCCTCTGTCCTCTTCCAAAGGCCTGCCATAACTCAGCTGAATTGCACTTGGTACCAGCCCCGCTACCTACAAGGTTACTAGAACAAACTGAGCACAAGAAGCTTACAGAACCAGTAACACATTGGCAGCATAATCTAATCAACCCTTGTATCTCCCAGGCAGGGTCAGTCATAGGTCCCCTGGCTATTGTTTAGCTTTCCTGATATGTCAATTTTTCTTCTTACAGACTGAATATTAGATGAAAAATTAGCAGATGAGTTAGTAGCTTGCTCAGTGAAGAAGTTTTATTAACATGAAGATGCAACCGGTTTTGTTGCAGTGCACCCTCAGAGGTGAATGCAGTCAGTTCTTCATAAAATCTACTAGACTGGGCACAGCTGCTCCAAACTGGTTTGTCTCCAGGGTCTTCACATGCACCTTTTCTCCCAGATGAAGACTGGATATGTTAATAAACTTCAGTTTTCCCTGCAGTTTTGACATCATGGCTTGTCACCCCTTGAAAGGATTTGGCTACTTTTGCGTAAGCAACTGGCCTAACGACGATACCTGGAGTTGCTGTGTGACTGCGACATTATTTGCATTTAAACTTGTATATAACTGCATATTAATATTCTTACCTTCCTACTCCTTTAAGGTGATGTAGTGCAGTGCTTCTGCTTGGCCTCTCACTGGCCAGCAGAGAGGATACAAAATTATAACATCAGAAGTTTAAAACTACATTGATCACCAGTAAATTTCTAAATTCTGCAGTTTAGCTTTTTACATATGAATTACAGAAAGATAAAACTTGGTCTGGCTGATAAAGATTATTCATACAGAGCTTTGAAAATGTGGAAACCCACACATTGTATAGTAGATTAAAATAGTAGGTAACTTAATTTTATTTCTATTGCTATCCTATTTTATTGCACTTGTGACTTGCTGTAGCAGTGCTCAGGCCTGGGTGAAGCAGTGCTTCTTGAGAAACATGATTAGTCACATTCTTAGGAGCTTACTGCCTGACTTCAAACAAAACTTAATAAACAATGTAGCAGGGAAAGGGAGGGAGAAATTATATTAGAACATGGAAGTGAAGTGAAAGGTACTGTACAAGCCAAAGAAACAGAAGGTTTTTTTCACAATTTAAACAACTAAAAGAAAAGCTTGATTTAGGTATTGCAGAAGAAGTGTTTTTACAATGACAGAGGCAGCAATTAATTCAGGAAAGGGTAACTGAGGAGAGGTAAGTGGAAGCTGTGGTTTAGTTTTTGAAGAGAAACAAGAATGAAAAACATGGGAGCATCAAAAACATGCCAAAAGCATGAAACACGGAAAAGCATGAAACACAAAAGCAAAAACAGAAAGACAGCTTTAATATTGTGTATTACCTCAGAAAAGCAAGCCGTGCAGACATACTGAAAGGCAAGAGAAGATGAATACGCAGCTGCCTTTCAGATGGCTCAGAAGTGGAGTGATACAGTTGTAGAGGAGATTGCAGACATCATTAAATTGCTGGCTCTCTAAATAAGTACTGTGTTACACAGGGCAGAAGTTCCACATCTACACTGCAGTGAGATTCCCAAGCCTTCCAGCAAGCACTGCATTGAGGCAACAAGATTGAAAAAGCTAAAACACAGGCCATCAGAAAACACTCAGAATAACAGTCTGTGGAGTTTTCCATATTGCTACCGTAGGTGCTGTGGAGCAAGCAGCAGAGTCTGTCATACCCCGCTGAGCTGCATATTTGCAATATATTTAAACATCGATTCTAAACCCCTCGCTAGCCTATTGCCCATCTATCAGAAAATAAATTAAAAACTCCATCAAGTTTGACTTACCAGGCCAAAGCCAAAGTTCATGATGTAATGAATATTGTAAAGCTTTCGGCGCTCACTAAGTTCGTGAGGGATTTCTGCCTTGGGGTGTTCGTAATAAAATGCCATGGCCACAAGGATGGTCAAAACAGCAAAAAAAGCAGCTAGGAGGAGTTCCATCTCCCTGTCCTTGAGGAGCCAAACGGCAGAGCCAGCTGCAGCTTCCTTCCCCTGCTGACTTTGGAAGATTTCTGAAGGCAAAGGCGCAGGATTAACTATCTCTTTATATCTCATCATTCAGCTTTTAAAAATGCCAATAGAAAGATGAAAACATGTGGCAATCAAAGCATACAATTAAGCAGATCGTAACAATTAATTGTGGGAGAAACTTGCATAAGCGGTTTGTCGTATCTGCAACTAACGTGTTTTGGGCCTGTGCCCAGCACCACAGAAACAGGGGTTGATATATCGCGTAGCGTCACTGTTGTGCTCAGGCCTGGACTAGTTATGTCTCTGCCTGTTTCTTGAACGCAGTCGAGTCTTTGCTATTCCAGAGTTCCTATGAGTTCCTGTGGAACAGAATTCCTTGGTAATCATCTTCAGAACTGCTCAGTTTCTTGTTTTACTGTGCCTCCACACTGTCCTTCTTCAGACTTTTGGTGAAATCAGGGTTTCGGTGTCGCAAACATATGTAATCCCCTTTGATGACTGATCCACGCACTGCTGTGCCATCACAGCTTTCAGTTTGATGGAACCAGAAGCAACTGCAGACTGAAGTGTCGGCCTCTTGGTTGATCCCTTCAACGCTTCAGTTTCAACACTTCAGGTCTTCTCATCAATATATTACTTACTTGTATCATTCCAGGTAAAACGTGATTCCAGCTGCTGAAAACTGGACTTGGACTTGATGTTTTCAGTGCTAGAAGCTCACAGGCACTAGACATCAGTAGCCAGCTCTTTTCTGTGTCCTGTAGGATCTGGGCCTTCCTCTGGAACTAACATACTTTTCAGTTCCAGATTTTCAGATTTTCACGAATCATTAGTGATAAGATTTAACCTGAAAGAAAAAAAATCTGTAAAGCAAAGCTTTTTTCAGCTCAGATGACGTCACCTTTGGGAACAGTGGCTTTTCTACGCTCTGCTCAACTTGTGAAGGCAACAGATTCTCACACTGAAAAACAGCAGCATGGGGAAAAGGAGTGTGTGGGATTTCTCCTTAAATAATAGTTAAAAAAGAGTAGAAGGGATGAGCCGACCTTGAGATATATTAAAATGAAACTAAACACAGAGAACCCCAGAGGTTTAGAATTCATGACCTGCATAGAAAAGACCTCAGACTTGATTCCTGACCATAAAAACTGTTCATTAATTGTTTAGAACAGCCAGGAAGGAACTGCATTGTCAAGTCCAGTGATACGCTATGAAGAAGTCCATTCTGTGTTCTCCTCCCTCTGCCCAGACTGTTACTTCACTTTATCCAACAGCTCTTTGGGGACTTTCATTTCCCAATATCCCTGTTCTCTCCCTGTCCCATGCCAGAAGATTGTTTACATGCTAACTACACAGTCTGATTCCTTTTTGTTTGTCTTTCCTTGTGGCACTTGCAACAGTCGCCCAGCTCGATAAGGGATGTTGGTGAAAGGCACATTGCCTGCTGATTGGGACACCTTCTTGAGAAATTGACCTGGGGAATTCAATCCCCCCAGGACCAGGTGGAGTATGATTCATTAGGAAACACTGTTACACAAAGCATGGTTGCAATTCCCTTCTTTAGTGTTTAATAGCAAGAGTGATTAATCACCTTTGTGCTGTCCCAATGGCTTAGGTGTGATTTAAGCATCCTTATCAGATTTGGCCCCTCTGGGTGTTTTCTGACACTCATGACAGATATTTTTACTAAGGTTCTCACCACCTTTTGC
Organism: Todus mexicanus; assembly: GCA_013389965.1. Classification (NCBI taxonomy): domain Eukaryota; kingdom Metazoa; phylum Chordata; class Aves; order Coraciiformes; family Todidae; genus Todus; species Todus mexicanus. The sequence continues at coordinate 4,291 of WEIS01013688.1, read as the reverse complement.
CAGTCTGTTTTCTAAATACTTTTGGTGCCAGTCCTGATGGTAGCCAGTCTACCAACAGCTGGTAGGTCCTGGATGTTTTAGGGCATGTGAACTATGTGCAGACATCACATGAGCCCCACCAACCCCAGAGGCTCCACACAAAGACTGGATATGCTGGAATCCGGCATCAGCTGTAGAAGAAATAAACTGGTTGGGTTTGAACTAATGAACTGGTTTTTCCTTTGGGTGCTCCAGGTACTCAAGAGTAATGCTTCATGTTTTAGAGACATAGACGCAGCAGCTGACAGGCTTGCTTGAGTCCCAGGGTGGAGAACCATTCCCTAAATAATCTCCCAAATGAAAATGCTTTGACTTCTGATTTTTTAACCTTATCTCTTGCCTGCAGGATTGACCAGGTGAATTGGTCCCTGAGGCCACAATCTCATTTTGTCCTACCCCCAAATCTCCTTTTTGTATTAATCTCTAGTGAAGAGCTAAATGTCAACACCCGAACTCTTGTTGGTGCTGGGCTGGGAGGCTTCAGAAAAACTCTGTTGCGCACCTGCCCGTGCTGGGGGTGACAGAGACTGAGCTGGTGGCAACATAGACTTTAGGTGGTCCCAAGACCTCTCTGTCTGTCTCTGAATCATGGTGATGACTAGGTAGCAACTAGATACTCACCTGCTTAGACTCAGACATACCAAGGGTGAGTGGATACCTGTACTGGGATACTGGAAAACCTTTCGGAGAGAAGGTGCTGCTGGATCTGAGCAGCTCCCTTTGCATGCTGCAGATCTTCGGAGCCATCTGGTGCCTGAGCTCTGAACTTGGAACCCCAGAGAAGGCCTCCTCAGCATCCTCCGATGCCAGTAGCTGTAAGTCGGTATGCAGAGCGCTGGTAAGATCTGTTAATGGCTTATGTTAGGTGATAACTTGTGTGCACACTTGGATCTGTGATTATTTCTCTGTGCGGAAAGACATTGGTGTGTGTTAACTCTGTCAGTGCACTGCAAGTCTATGCTTGATTGTGTTGTAAGCACTGGGCTGGAGCTCGTTGAACGTGCAGACAGTGAGGTGTACGTGCTGTCAGAATATGTCTGCGTAAAGTAGTTGGTAAAAATTATTTCCTATCTTTCCCCAGGANCCTGGCCTGGATTAGAAATGGTGTGAGCAGCAGGAGTAGGGAGGGGATTATCCTCCTGTGCTCAGCACTGGTGAGGCCATACCAACAACCTCACAGCACAATAAGAGCTGCTCTGGGGAACACTAACTGCAGCTCAGCCAAACCAAATAGAACAGCACATACCAACTCCGCTGGCCTAGCTTCCGCCACCATCACGTCAGCTGATAAACCAACCTTCATCCTGAGATCAGGAACCAAAATGAATCCCCAGTTTCACATCAGGTTGCATAACCAAGGCAAATCCTGTAATCCTCAAACAGTGAAACATTTGGAATTCTACCATGTTATTTACTCCTGGAATAATTTCTTTGCTAATATCTGCAATAGGAACAATGGAGCAAAATAGCTGTTGTGTTAACAGGGCATGAAGAAATACGATTTCATTAGGTTGAGAGAGACTGGAGAATGGGTATTCACAAGTAACAACTCATTGCTCTGGAGCTGTGTAAGCGTTGGCTTGTCACCATATTTAACTAATGTGGTGACAGCGAGAAGAATTTAACCCACCATTTTCTTCCTACTCAGTTTGGCTGGCAGAGGATGAAGGTGTTTGCCTCTTTCCATACTTGTGTGTGTATTGATGCTACCAGCACGAGGTGGTTGCATAACAATGGAACATTTTACAATTCCTAGGCGTTGTGTGGCCAGCTCTTTTGACATGCCATGACAAGTAGCTTGGCACCTGTATTTAGCAAAGGTGGATCTGTCCTAATGAGCAATGTAAGAATGGACCTGACACCTTCTTGTTTCCTTCACATTCTAGATATTTGCAGGAATTATTTTGGCAGCTCCCATGCACTGTACGTACTTTCTCCTCAAATTCCAACTAAACAAAGTGGATTACTTACCTGATTACAAGAAGGCAAAGCCCACTCTTTGTCTTCTCTGAATACATCGAAATGCTTCTCAGAAAGGAACTTTATAGACTGTGGTTTAGAGGACATTCAGTTATGTTTGTGCAGTTCTCCCACACCCTTGCAGGCAGCATCTCATGCAGCTCTCATTTCTGTACCTCCTTTTTCTCCCTTTAAAATCAGGTTTGTAAGTACACTCAATTCCCTCCTTTGGGCTTTACCAGCCCAAAGCTGCTGATTGCCTCTACACATAGTCTGATGATGATTACAGCTCATCTCAGAAGTCCTGAAAGTACCTTCAAACTCCAGGTATGTTGGTAGGGCTTTTTATCCATGCTGTCTTGCTGATTTTTTGTGTCCTCCATGGATCTGCACGTTGCCAATTACTCATCCAGGGCATGCTTTAAAATGGATTTTGCTATGGTGAGTTATTATTCGGTGACAAAAATTCTTACAATCTACGAAGACACCAGCAGACCAAGCATACCAATTAATGGGGTTAAAAATACCCAGCAAACCAAACAAAAACCCATCATGTTCCCAAGTAACAGCTCTTGAAAAATGGAATTCAGCAGACCACGCTAATCTTAACAAATACCTAATAAATAGTTAATTGATACACGCTCTGTCCACATACTGATTCACTGTATTCAAAAAACCATTTTAATAGCCTTTTATAAAGTTCACAATGTGGTTCACCATTTTACTTGATGATGGAAAAGAGAAAATACCATAACCAAAAAATGACAGTGCACAGTGGAAGCCTTTTTCCATGTGGTGCCAGGTCACACTTACGTTGTTGTCCTCCAACCGTCTCTTGTACAACAAGCCATCATCCCTCAGCACATCGTGCTCACAGGTAATTATACAAGTATCAGGTAGACGGCAAACAACAGCATCTTCTGCTAACAGCGGCGAAATTCTTGTCTTAAACAGTTCTTTCGTTTTCTCATGCACTTCAGGTGAAAATGAAGTGGGTAACGGTGGTTTATAGCCCAGTTTAAATACCTCTGGGATAAGATCTGGATTTATCCATTTCCTGTATTTCAAATTCATACTTTCAGGAACATGAGCACCTGCCAAAATAGCTTTCTTCATAGAGCAATCCTTACGCAAGTACTTCAGAACAAAATGGACTGTACGTTCCAGGGACAGGAAGGCAGTGAAAGCATTTTGCTGATGGGATGGCAGGTTAAAGTTCATTGCTTGGAGAAACGGATAGATTAGTACCTGGGCCCGTATCTTTGGGATATCTCTTCTTTCTGCCAGTTCTTGGCACACAGTGGTAGTAAAAGTGCCCCCTGCGCTATCCCCACAGACAATAACCCGATCAGGATCCACCCCGTAGTTTTCTGCAATCTTCAGAAAGTGAGCAGTAGCCGTGAGACAGTCTAGGGTCTGCGCTGGGTACTTGTGCTCAGGAGATAACCGGTACCTGCGGTGTACAGACCACAGCACTTACTACAAATCACAGAATCACAGAATCACAGAATGTTTGGGATTGGAAGGGACCTCAAAAGCTCATCCAGTCCAATCCCCCTGCTGGAGCAGGATCACGTAGACCAAGTCACACAAGAACTCTTCCAGGCGGGTATACATAGATTTGCAAATTCCTTGGGTCCCATGCCTTTGAACAACTCCCCCAAACCAGTGTGACCCTAGTTTAACCCTTTTTGATGTTTGCAGAGACTCACTGCTTCTGCTTTCCCGGTTGTTCACTATTCTGTGAAAATAATTAAATGGATTCCTAAAGTAACCTTCCTAATAACTGGGGAATAAAGGGATATCAGTGTGTTATTTCAAAGTCACTTTAAACACGTTGTCACTTACCCAGACGAGATACTGAGTGTGCAGTTCATTCTCAAAACCAATTCATCTCAGCCTAATAAAATTCTTTAGTAATGATTTTTGGTTTTTTTTTGCTATTGGGAACTAAAGTTTCTTCATACCATCAGCCATTTCCCATAAGGAAAACATCTTCAAAATAAAGCAGTAGTCCGTGCAGTTACCAAAAAAAAACCCCCAAACTATTAGATTTATTATTTTACTCTTTAAAATCATTCCCAAAGCCCCCTAAATATTAAACCCTGAAATTGGGAAAAAAGCTTATAATCACTTATTATCAAATAAAGGCAATTATTTTTGTGATGATAAGGATGTAGAGTGAACAAATCTCTTTGTTCTTCTGAAAATCTCTGGCACATGTATTACTTTTGTTACTTTACAAACCTGTATCAGGTATTTCTCACTGTAACTTGCTCACATGTAGCAACAA
>WEIS01013687.1:0-11441 GCA_013389965.1 Todus mexicanus | reverse complement strand
TTTTTTTTTTTTTTTTGCATTGCATTGCATTGCATTTGGTGAAAGTGAGAAGCAGGTCATGAGCTGTCACAGTAACCTGTGGGCACTGTGTGGAGGCTCAGCTGGTGCTGTCGGTTGTGGTGAACTTCAGCAACAAAAAGAGCAGGCGAGGGAAGAGGAGTGCGCTGAACTCTCTGTAATCCTGTTTCAGCGTTTCTCACAGCTCCTTTGCAGACTATCTGCTGGAGACGTCTGGACAGATGGAATGAGATTTCTGCATATGCTCAGTGCTCATCTTGGTAGCTCGCTGAGACAGTGGCAGTACAAACATGGGGCTGAGCATCCCACCCAACTCTGTTAGGGAGGTGGGGAAGACACATCTATAAACATCAGTGGGAATGGGGGAAGAGAGAAAATAGCCCCGAGGTGCTAAATTTAGTTCTTTCCCTAGGTTTCAAGCAATTCCAGTAAGGTAAATTTGGATTTAAAATATTGTTCCAGTTTATCCCACTGAAGAGGAGGCACCCAAGAATTGGAGAGAATTGGGAAAAACAGCCTGTTGGTAAAGCATCCCAGTTGCTGTTAAGTTTAAAACTTCATCCTTGCTGACAATGATGCCTGAATTCCCATGCACGCTGGTGGGGAGGTGTCATTTATCTCCCAGTGGTCCTTACCCATTTACCACCACACAATACCCAATTTCTTCTGGGATCCCTCTCCATCTATCCATCCATCCATCCATCCATCCATCCATCCATCCATCCATCCATCCAGGCAGCTGACACCTGAATCTGGGATCCATCCAATCCTGTGTCCCCACAGCTTGTTGAAGCATCTGCCAAGAATCCTCAGTCCTGACTCCAGTCCCAGATTTACCACCACGAGGTCAGCACAAGTGATGTAGTGAAAGAAGAGAGCAGCTCACACAGTCCAGCTCTGGATTTGATTTTGGATTCTGCACCCTACCACTCTAGATTTACATCTGAGTTTTTCCTATGGCTCCTACAACTTGCTTGTGAAATAAAAGAAGGTTTTATTTCAATATAAACTGTACTTGGACACAAAGTCACATTTCCAAAGGTTGCTATATCCAGATTTCTGCAAAATGTACTCCCAATGAACAGAGGCTCAGTGGTCCTACTCTGTACATGCTGCTCAGAGAGGTTAAAGAACCTGCCTTGCTAAAATCAGACTGCATTCGATCACACATTCATTTCTTATCCCTGTATATTTACATAAAGTTAACACGAAAGTTCATTATAAAGGACAAACATGAAAGTCAATGTCAGCCAAGAAACTGCCTGCGCAATCCTGTAATTGAATAAAAATACATGTCAGCAAAACAAGTGTCATCACAGGCTTGCCAGCGTGCTTGGAGTTCACTGGCTTGACAAACTCCTCTCAGCATGGTGCTATGTGAGAGATTCTACGAGAAGACCTTATGTACTAAATAATGTTTATCAGCAAAATACAGGTACTAATATGCACATTTGACCTGTAGAGTCAACCAGGCCTGCCCACAACTTCAGCAACAAATTCATAAATACAGAAAAATGGAAGAAAATTAGCATTTGTAACTTCTTAACCACTCCTCTAGTTACACAAGAAGGATGTTCACTTGGAAATATTCTGTGGTACTGTGTAAGTACACCTTTAAATATCAAAAGGAATCTAAACCACTATCAGATTTTCCCACTGATGTGTTTGATCATCGTACACTGATTTATGGGATTGGCTTCCCTAGAGGTGGCAAACAAAATAATTTAATTCCCTCATTTTTGAGTTCAACAGCCCCACCTTGGCTGTGATAGAGAGTAATTTCAGGAATGATTAATATTTTACACCAATTAATGGTGAATGGCATTTTGCAATGTATTCTATTCCATTAAGCCTCAAGGAAGCTGGATGCTTCTTTCTGTAGAGGTAAGAAAAGCCTGGGACTGTGCTGGGACCTGCAGGAGAAAGTGTGACTTCAGAGGGAAACTGTGTCACAGGAAAGAGACACTGCCAGGTCCCAAATCCAGGATCCTTGTGAAAAGGAACTGGTGGCAGAATTAGCCAGCAACAGAGAGAGTGATGCATGTTGTGTGCATTTTATATAGTTGTATTATGTATATATATATATATATATTAAATCTGATAAAGCATTAGCTTAAAAGCCTATAACATCCCCCAAAAGAACTGAGGATCACTGGGACCCTTTTCTAAACTAGTGAGCAAGTGAGAATATTTTGCAAGCAGCAGGTCAAAGACACCTGAAGGGCCATTTGTCAGCTGAGAGGACCAAAGAAAAGTAGTGTTCCAGCAATGACCCTCTACTCCACCAGGTCCATTTCGAAGTGAGAGAAACCAATTACTGTGAGGACCTGTCTGCTTTCAGAAAATTTTTAGGTAGCTAGATCTGGGCAGCTTCCAGGGCCCACCTAGTGCTGTTGACAACAACCAATCAAGTAAAATCATTTCCTAGCTTCTTCCTTTCAAATATACATCTTTTTCCTTGCCATTTCTGTCCTTTTCTGTGATTTGAAAACTGGCACATCTATGAGTGATTGCAGGTGCCATTAAATAATGAAGCAGTTCTGTTCATTAAAGCTTGGTGATTTATTACTTTTGGACTAAGGGAAAGAAAAACAGCCTGAAAACAGAATTCTTACATCATTTCACATTATTTCCAGTAGAGCACTTCAGACAACTGCTGGAATAGCAGATTTTCAGCTTTGTGGTCCACCAGTCCCCAGAAAAGCAATACTGAACATCTAATTCCAGTCAGCTCTATATATCCAGAGTGTAACTTAAACTCATAACTAACTGCTGCCCTAAATGTCATGTCCTACCTTCATACAGCCAGTCGCTGAGCCCATTGAAAATAACACCTTCCTTTCCTGTGGAGACCACTCGGATGGCTTGTTTCCCCACATGGGCACAGTAATAGATGTTATTCTCAAAGATAAATATCTGATTTGAAGGGAAAAAGAAAAAAAAAAAAAGAGAACAGCATTAAGCAGTGGCTCCATTATAAAATGTTGCATTTTGCTTTTACAATAATTGGCAGCACAAAATCACATATCACATTTTTATAGCGTCTTTTGTCAAAGAAGGATTTCCACAGCGTGCTTCCAATGCCATCAGCTAATAGAAAGATGCTAATTTACAACAAACTGAAGCGTTGGTCCTTTTGATAGAAGCTCTATTTCTTTCACTCCTGTCTTCATCTCAGAAATTGAACAGTGTTGTTAAGGAGCATGAAATGAAGGATGTCATCACTCAGGATTTTGAAAAAGTGGTCCAGGACATAGAAGCAGTTTGCAGAGCTGATGGTGATGCCATGTGGTGAGTGAACTGAATGCTGGAAACTGCTTCTTGCTTGTTTCCAGCTGCTCCTGTTTTCTGCCAATCTATTAAATAAATTTGAATCCAGTTTTTAGTGCAGATGCAACAGGAGAACATGTGCTATTAAACAGGAGGTAGTCTATGTGTCTGCAGCATGTTGGGCAACAACAGAGGCACAACATCCACGAGGAGGCTGGTGTTTCAGCTGGAGAGGAGATGCACATGTTCCAAGGCCCAAAGAGGTGTGCTAGACCTCCTGCCTTGTCCTGTTCACCCAGTCACCTTCCTACAGGAATCAAGGTGGATGGGACGAAGGCACATGTGGGATCCCAGCATGGATGCAGCTGCCATGAGCCCCAGCCATTTTATGGAAATCTTTCCTCACTGGTTGTAAACCTCTAGCGGCTTCAGGTTGCTGAAAGATTACACAATCAAACTGTCATGGGACCTCACAGCTCCAGGCTGCGAGGTAGCCCACGCCAAGGATTGCCACTGGGTACCTCAGCCTGCATCTGCAAATGCCTGCTCACACAGTTGGTGCTGTCTGTGGAAAAGCAATTCTATTGGGAGGAGAATTTATAAATATCAAATTCTTTTCAATCATAAAAATGTCAATTCAAGATTGTCAGGAAAGGAGCCTAATATAAGACTCCCAAAAAAGCTTCCTGGGTTTTTTTTAAAGCTAATTTCATGTGAGTCATTAGATCTACTGCTATTTTGGGAATCAGGCTGTTTACTTAGGTGTTTCAGTGTTGATCAATGAGCGAAACTTTCAGCAGACAATAAAAAAAATATTATTAGTCTTTATCATTTGGTTAAATGCTTTGTTCTGTATTTTACTGCCACCAACGACACAGATCTTGTTCCCTCCTCACCCCAAAGTGAACCACATCCTCTTGAACGCAGCGCTCGTTTTTAAACTTCATTGAGACTGCAAAGATGTACTGAACAGGGTATTAGAAAGCCATGTAGACTGAAAAACAAACTGTTAATATAATTTAGTAGACATTTACATATGGGTTTGTATACACTTGAAGATATTGGAATAAATGTTACATATCTTTACCACGATAGTAGAACGCAATTTCTCATATTACAGTCATGAAAGGACAGAATTAGGGAAAATACTTGCTTTCAGCTTCTGTTTCAAATCCTATTATGGTATGTGTCTCACCTAAAGATGAGCTGGAAAGATTCCAGAAGAAAGTATAGATCCCTATTTAATTTTGGCTGCAGTTATAGTGAGTTTGCCTAAAGATAAAAAAATATGACCGAAACTGTAGTTTGTTATTACTCCTTTTAAACTAAGAAAAGCCTAAATAGTTTTTGAATGTAAAAAATATGTCACGGAAGATACTACATTCTCTTTTCTACCTTGACTTTTTGTAAGCAGAGGAGCCAGATGAGGGATGCCAAGTAAGGAATTTTATGTTAGCTAGTCTGTGTATGGCAGGGTTTTTGAAGCTTAAATCTACAAAAAACAATTAAAAAAAATCAGGAAGACTAAGCAAAAGAAGATACTTTTGGCCCTGAAGCTCTGTATCCAAGAGCTAAACAAGCTGGGGTTGCTTGGGTGGGGGCTCTTCTGCAACAGGCACACAATCAAGTGGAGTTATCCAAGTGATGCCACCTTTCCCTTGCACAGATTCTCCCAGTAAACGAAGGTTTTGCAATATTTTGTACTGCTTTAAAGATTAAATGAATTTACAGGACAAGCAAAGAAGGTGGATAAACAATCTGTTCCTGCCTTTTTGCTTCGTAAAGCATTGCAATGTTTTCTGTCTTCACTGTTTTGTCTTTCAAAGCTTCATTGCACTAATCAGGCTGCATGAGGTATCTGGTAGCTGCAATGGAAAAATAATATAGTGCTCTGACTTTAAACTGTCTCCCATATAATTTAGAGTCAAACTGCAGCACCTCATAGAGAATTTAAAATTATCCTGCTAACTACAGTGCCTCGTACCCTAAAAATGTCAACCATAATCAAGATAAAAGATAACTGAGGCAGTACAAGGAAGATTTCTGTGTAATGTATCTTATAAATTAAGAAAAAGCTTTTGAACTTCTGTTATATATCAAAAAGAAATGTCTGGATTACTTTGCATTCTGGGTTAGAAAGTTATTAGATCATATTATGAGATACCTATATAATATCTTTTTACTGTTTTGGTTTTATGACATCAAAGTTCTGCTTTCTGTCAAATGATCTCAATCCTTTAAGCTTACTAGAGGATAAGAAATTTTAGTAAAGAAAAATAATAAAAAAATGTACTGACATCCCTTTCATATTATTTTATGCTTGCTTTTCATAGCAGTTCTAGACTAATGTAAAATGACAGCAGACGGGGTCAAAAGCTCAGTTTTATGCCTCTCTGTAACAGGAGATAAAGACGAGACCCCAAATTTTTGGTGTCTTCTCATTCAGTGTGTATATCTGAGCCAGACTTCATCCCTGACATTCTTGTGATATATATGTCTTTTATCCTGGACAGCACATAAAGTCCAACATTGAGCAGAAACATTGGCACGGAAGCTAAATCTATGCTACGTCAGGAAGACAGCCCCATGTTGAGTACCATGTCTATTTTCATCATGACACCTTCAATGCAGAGGAAAGAAAAGATACTCTGAAAGAAGTAAGAAAATCGAAACATCCATACATAGATAGAAGAAAATAAAATTGCTAACACTATAGAATAAACAAGGAAGACATAAGGTCTACAAGATAATGGAGAGGAAACAGAAAAAAGGAGAATGTTTTCACCCTTTCATTTCTCCAAAACAACAGGGAAAGCAACGAAACTTAAAAGAATGACGTGGATAAAAATATTTTTCCTAATGAAATCAGAATTAATGTGTGTGACTCCTTGCCACTGGATGTAACAGAAGACAAGAATTTCATTCTCTTCCTGCTGGATAATACTTGGTCATGAGAAGAAATATTTAACAAAGATAACGGAAACATCCGAGGGGACTAAGTTTGTGGTTCATTTGTTTTGGGTATTCTGAAATGCATTCACTTAATCCTGGGATAATAAAAATCAATGAGGATTTTGCTATTGGCTGTATGTGGCTCAGGATGTCACCCAAAACTTTCAGAGAAGTTATAACTCCTTCAGCCTCAGGTATCAAGACACCATGAACTCACATGGGCTGAGATGAAATCTCTGCCTGTTTGCCACTTGTATTGAACCTGATTATTTCAAACCATTTGATGTCATTTCACGACACAACTAATACTGGGGAAAAAAAAATACTAGACTGATTGGACCACAAGCCTGAGATAGAAGGAGAACTTTAGGTAAAATATTAAACACTTATCCAGTAAGACAAATTTATACAGTAAGGTATGTATTTAAACTAACAAGAAAATAAAATTAATTCACTTAAAACCTACAAGAGTCTTAGCAACACTGATTGATTTAAGGAGGATTCATTTAAAATGTTTTTGCAATTGCTTAAGGGCTTCTGAAGTAATGTTCTCTACTAAGCTGACCCAGAGTGGTATTAAGTAATTATGCTGCAGTAATTAAAATACTAGTACTTTTAAATGGATTAATTTATGGACCTTAATGAAAATAATATCTTTTAAGACCACTGCAAAAAGACACAGTGACCAACTAGTTATAGCAGGTGAATACTACATCTCCTTTTACAGTTGTTCAACCCACCTTCCTTCCAGCCAAAGAAATGAATGAAGTTCCTATTTCCTCACAGACCAAGAGAAAATAAATTCATACTCATTAATCTGCATTTTTACTGCTTTTATTTATTCTCCAGCTGAAGGGTGGCATTCTAAGTTTGTTCTCTTTACCCAGTTGTTTCTAACATGTATAACTTGTCAACTGAATGAGTGGTATCACTCAAATTTAGCATGTCCAAGCATAAACTTTATAACTTTAGCACATAATTATAATTATTAGCACATTATGGAAGTGTGAATGTTTCCTACACATTAAAAGGCAGCCTTCCATACTGCAAGGCCAGCCCACAGGATTTAAGTATGAGAATGTAGTTAACATAGAAATGTTGGTCATTTAACATGGAGAGTTTCGTCAACAAGTAGAGCCAGCAGAGAGATACAGGTACCAATGAAGATGTAAAGGAATGTAAAATCTGCCTAACTTCATGAATTATTCTCCAGCACCTGCTATGGTGTGCTAGGTGCTCCGAAGCCCAAATAAAGTCCATCAATGCAGTTTGTCTAAGTTAGGTATCACTTCCACTGATTACAAACAAACAATAAACAGCCAATGTCCGATACCTTCATCCACTCAATCTCTGGTCCATTAGCTCTCTGAGAGTAATGACAGCACGAGCATGTATTCACATTAGACCATCAGCAGATTCATACAGCCACAAAAAATAAAATACATGGAGAAAACAATCTTGAAGTAGAGACTGTCCTCCCACCCAGTCCTACTGATAAGCTGGACATTGGCTTCCTCAGGTACATCCTTCAAAACTTCCAAAAGTGCTCTCCTCCTGCTGCAGGGTTGCACAGAATATGTTCACTGACTATCACCTGGATGCTATTGCTCATAGTCCTAACCATGTCCAAGTCCTTGGGCTCTTCCACCTACACTCCAATCACACCAAATCTCTTAAGCAACAGCTACCCATTCTACCACACAAGCCCTGTAAGAATATGTGCGGGCAAATTAAGTTAATCATCTGAGGTGAATCCAGACTTCTGTAAGGTTAGACATTCCTTGAATGGTGCGGGATTACATCACGAGTATGCAAGTGGGGACTCAACTGCCTGAAATCAATCCACATGCAATTTAAGGTTCCTACCTACTTTCTCTCAATTCTCTCTTCAATCAAGAGAGCACGCGAACATTAGTATTGGGTTTATATGGCAAAGTTTTGGTAACCATGGTAGCTTCTGTGAGCAGACACTAGGATCTACCCTTATGTCAGACAGAGTCAGTTCTAGGCAGCTCCAGGAATTCCTAACGCTGGTCAAAGTTGAGCCCATTAGCAACAACAGCAGTGCTGCTGTGACAACAAATTTATAAAAGGCTAAAAATGCTGAGCAAAAGGTATGAGAGAGGAATGAGAAAGTGTGAGAGAAACAGTTCTGCAGAGTCCAAGATCAGTGGAGAAAGACGGGCAAGAGGTGCTCCAGACACCAGAGCAGAGATTTCCCTGCAGCCTGCGATGAAGATCATGGTGATGTAGATTGTACCCCTGCCGCCCATGGAGGTCCACAGTAGAGCACTTATTCACCCTGCAGCCCATGGAGACCCCATACTGGAGCAGGTGGATATGTGCTGAAAGACCCTGCAGTCCCTGGGGAGCTCAAATGGTCCCATGCTGGAGCAGTTAGTGAAAAACAGCAGCCCATGGGAATGACTCACATTGGGGAAGTTGATAAAAGACTGTTTCCTGTGGGAAGGACCCCACACCGGTGCGTGACAAGAGCATGAGGTGGAAGGACTGGCAGAGATGAAGTGTTATGAGCTGACTGCAATCCCCCTTCCTTGTCCCCATGTTCTGGTCAGGGGGAGGACACAGAAAAATCAGGAATGAAGCTGAGTCTGAGAAGAAGGGAGGGGTGGGGGGGGGGAAGGGAAAGTGGGTTTAGTTCTGTTTCATTTCTCACTATCCCAGTCTGGGATACAGTTAATTAGCAATAAATTAAATTAATTTTCCCTAGATTCTGTTTTGCCCATGACAGTAATTGCTAAGTGATCTTCCTGTCTTTATCTTGAGCCACGAGCNGACAAAATATGCCAGCTAAGGCAGGAGCGAAGTACATCGGAGGTTAAACGACCATGTCCCCTTGCCAAGGTTTCATAGGTGCTGTCTACCAGGCAAAGAGTAAAAAAAAAATAGACTCTCCATAACCACCGACTTAATTGGTGAAAAACGTTAATGCTACCCTTCCCCCTCTCATACACGCAAGGAACAAGGAACGGTGGTTACCACCTTTTTATGTTTCCTATGCAAATTAACACCACCTCTCTATGCCTCCCATGCAAATTAAGGGATACATGAAAAAGAAGCAAAGTAACACCCCTCTTAGAAGGCAATAAAAAATGGCTCAAGTACACTGGCAGGTGAGCACCCACCACAGAAAGCACCCAAAGAATGGACCAGGTGAGACATTGTTGAAACCCTGGGTGGTGATCTCAAACTTTGCCTACTCTTTCACTCTGCCCTCTCCTCTCTCTCTCCTTCTTACCTTTTCTTTCCTTTAAGTACATCATATATAGTTTTAGTCAGCAGATTAAGAATTAAACTTTTTATATTACAGACCTATGGTGTAAGTCCCCTTAATTCGACCCAAGTGAACCATCGAGCCTCTGCCATTCCCTTCTTCCCCCCCGGATCATGCAGGACAGCAGCCCTTCTCAAGCCAGTTTGTTTTTCTACTGCCATATGAAACATGGAAGCTGAGGACTGTGAAAATGAAAAACTGCAAAGAGAGAAAGATCCCTGCTGTTAATTTGTCCTTACTACACAGAATTTGCATGCCCATTCTTGTCCACGCAGCATCTTGAACCATATATGATAAATGTATTTTCATTTTGGAATCTCAAGGAAATCTGATGAGCGTTGTACAGGAAAGGTCTTAGCATTTTGCAGTTATCATTCTACAACAAAGCTTGTTACTGATTAACTATGTCTTATTTCATGAACACTGACAATTTCTTCTTTTGAATCTCATAAAATGCAAACTTTCATGTTTAAGTAGCTTCTATTAATGCATTCTGTCATTAGTGTTGTTCTTAATGCATATGACATGATTACGCCAACTCTGATCAGTTCTTCAAAAAGGGGAATAAAACCACAAACTGCTCCTCACCAGTGAGCTTACATAATAAGAGCTAGCATTTTAATTAGGCTTTTCATGTTTCAATTCAAATATAGCTTGATAGCAGGTGGGGCAAAAAAATATAAGACAAAAAACTTCAGAATATTTCTGTTCTCTCCATTAAGTCACTCATGTTCGCCATTTAGGAAAGAGATAGATAATAATTATGACGAAGGAGTGAGATAAAGAATTTTCAAACCACTTTTTTCTTCACAAAATCAAAATATCATTATTAGATTCTGTGATGAACCAATTACGCTCTTCCACATGATCAATACATCACAGAAAATCACATATTGATCAATTATTGAGAGAAAAGGCTACGGCTTCAGTTTTTCACACTAGGCTTTATCTTTGCTTTAATTCAAAGTAAGAAGTTAACTCCTTGCCAAGCCAAGCGTTTAGAAGATATAGCGGTTTCTGAAGGTACACAACAAATAGATATGGCTTATTTTAATTCAACTTTATCCTGCCCGGAGATGGACAAAGGTGGCGTTTAGACCCAAGTAAGGACTGTACCGGTTTTCTAATGATTCTGCCGGAAGGCTTTCAGGACAAGAAACTGAAAACACCCCAGGGGACCACTAAAACCAGAGAATGTAACAGTTCAGATTGATGCATGTAAGAATCTTGCTCTTCCATAAACACATTGAAAACAGTATTCATGACTTCTTGTTGGAGATCGAAGGCTTGTACACATCTCATATCAGCAGTGTAAGACATTAACTGCGAGGAAATCAATGCAGTGAAAGGAAATGTAATTGATTCTGCTAAGGAAAACCATCAGAGTTACTGCAAAAGACAAATGAAAAATCTGCTGCCCTCAGTGGCTTTGATTATAAAGGTAGGAAAGGAAGTGCAGAAGAGTTACCACTTGTAAATTGTGCAAATCTCCTGATTCTAACCATATACCTTGGAAATTGCTAATATTCCATGCAAAACAAACAATAAAGACTTAATTTTGCTCTCATTGCATTTGATCGACAAAGAGACTAGGAAGTCAGAGAAAACAGAAAACATTCCTTCATGTCTTCAAATAAAGAAACATTTTCTATTTCTATGAATAGTGTCTAGGCCCCATTTAAGAGCTCCTGAGGGATAATGTCGCTCTCCAGGTCTGGAGGTGACTTCTCTCTAGGGCTGGAGGATATGATCACCTTGGCGGCAGAAGATGAGTATGAGCGGAGTAAGTAAAGGAGCAGTGGAAGATCAGAAGACTGCAACATCAGAGGTGTCAAAAAGTATGTTGAAGTATCTTTTCTGAGACTCTGCATGAAAGGAATGGCAGGTAGAGTCTGACCTGATCGGG
>WEIS01013684.1:0-18332 GCA_013389965.1 Todus mexicanus | reverse complement strand
TCCTGCTCCTGCTCCTGCTCCCACTGCCCATTCCCACTCCCAACACCTGCTGCCTGCTCCCAACGCGTGCTGCTCATTGCCCACTCCTGCCGCTCATTGCCCGCTCCCTGTGCCCGCTCCCGCAGCGGGCTCCTGGTGCCACCTGGCGGCCACAGGCCGGCCCATCCCCTCTTTCCTTTGCAAACTGGGGCCCAGTCTCCCCAGCCCGCAGTCCTGGGAGCGGGGGCTGCCTGCGCGCCGCCTTTGGCTGAGGCGGTGCCCGTGGGGGGGCCGCAGGCTGGAGGGCGGAGGGAAGAGAGCGCAGCCACAGCCCACATCTGCTTTTTGCGTCCTCCTCTTTTTCAGATGAAGCACAAAGCCAACAGCTCCTGCCTGCTCCTTGCCAAGCCCTCACCTTCACCCCCCTCTCTTAGAACCTCTGCTGCCACCAGAACCCTCTCTCTTAATTCTAATGCCTCTCCTTGCTGGCAGAGCCCCCCAAGGAGAGTGTTTCAGAGCAGAGCGATGGACCCAACACCACGATGTAGAGTCCTGGTGTGAAGGCTTTTGAGGGGAAGGTGGTGGAGTCTGCATTGCCATCGAAGAAGAAAAAGCCAGGTGGCTGTGAAGCAGAAGACGGCAGAAAGCCTTGAATGCAGCCCTGTTGACAGGACCCAGGGGCTGGGGGAGATGATGGGCAGCAAAGAGCATGAGAAGGGTGACCCACAAAACAGGAGCGTTTGCTGGAGCCTGGGCCTTGGCGCTGTCAAAGAAACTAATTATTTGCTGCAGGGGCAGCAGGCTGAGGTCTCTGCAAGGGAAAGTATTGTGAGGAGCAGCTGAGGGACCTGGAGTTGTTGAGCCTGGAGAAAAGGAGGCTCAGGGGAGACCTTCTTGCTCTCTACAACTCCGTGAAAGGAGGTTGGAACCTGGTGGGTTTTGGTCTCTCCTTCCAAGGAACAAGTGAAAGGACAAGTGGAAACAGCTTCAAGTTGTGTCAGGAGAGGTTTAGGTTGGATATTAGGAACAATTTCTTCCCCGAAAGGGTTGTGAAGCACTGGAAGAGGCTGCCAGGGTAGTGGTGAGGTCCCCATCCCTGGGGGGATTTCAAAGCCATGGAGATGTGGTGCTGAAGGACATGGTTTAGTGGTGACCTAGCAGTGCTGGGTTAATGGTTGGACTTGATGACCTTAAAGGTCTCTTCCAATGAAAATCATTCTATGATTCTATGAAACTGCAGCACCACACTTGCTGGCCAGCGTGATGGTGCTTTCCCATGGGCAGGTATTCAAGCCGTGCTCTGCTCAGCAAATGACCTGACGAAGAAGTCACTGCTGTCCACAGTGAACTGAAACTTGGCTGGTTTCAACCCAGTATCTGTGGCGATGGCTGCTTTCTCGTGTCTTCTCTCCTAGCTGTCCTCTGTGGGCAAACTGGCTTGTGCAGCCCCAGATGCAAACTTCATCATTTGAGCTCCCCAGAGAGATTTTCAGTTGATCTTTCTCTTTTTTTTTTCTTTTTTTTTCTTTTTTTTTTTTTTCTGCCCAGCAGTTATGCTTAAAACAAGGTGAAATAATTAGGGTGGAAGCTTGGTGGGAAACTTAGTCTTAACAGCTGACATGCTTTTGACTGACTTCCACACATCCTTCCCTCGCTGCCTGCTGCAGCCCTCCCTGCAACACGTGCAAGAGCTTCAAACGACCCCGCTCCACATTTTCTGTTCCTTTTTCAGTTCTGCTTCTCTAAAACTGCTCAGGGAGAAATAAAGAAGTTTGTTTATTTTCAATCATTGCAAACACTTTCCAAACCTACAACACAAAGATTCACTTTGACGTGATGAGAGTGACAGAGCCAGGGGGATGTCTGGCAAGAAGAGAGGCTGGTAAACCTTGAAATAGTGAGATCAGTTGAAAAAACCTCTCATGTCCCAATCCTTTGGGACAGCCAGCAAGACCAGGCTGCTGCTCTCCCAGGGGAGAACGAAGCGTTGTGCTTTCTGGTTCATGTTTTAAAGCACAGAGACAAAAGGTGAGTGAGAAGAGAGGGGGGGTCACGTGCAGACTACAAGTATAAGTGCCAGTGCTGTTGGCTTTGGAGCTACACTGAAGCAAAAAAAACACTGTCAGGTGCCTGCCAGCATCTTAGGAAGGTCAGCAGTGGCCTCAACTGGGTGAAGTCCGGGTCTCCCTGATGGAAAAGGACCTGTGTGAGCATCCCACTCTCCCCACACACCATTCAAGGCAGGGAACTCTATTTAGGATCAACCAAACAAAGCTCGTTTTGCCCAATGTTCATGGCTGGGAAACTGACCCAGACTGAGAGCAGGCTTTTCTTTCATGTGAAGAGAAACCGCTGTGAAAAGGAGTGGATTGTGCTAAATGGCACCAGTTACCCGCTCTGAGCCTTAGTGGGAGAGGAAACTTCTGCAAAACCATGATTCGTCCCATTTTCTCCCCTCTGAAAGAAGGAAGTGAGAATGACCTTTTGTTGAGAAGTATTCAGCACTGAGAAATCCCAAGAGGTGACTCAGGTTTCTGGGTGCTCAGCACCCAGAATGTGCTGAGCTATTTGGACTTGCTGCCCACTGGATTTTCTTGGGAAGTTTGCACAGCAGAGCAGGTGTTTGCAATGGGATTTGCAAGGTCGCATCAAGCTTTTTGCATGCTTCTCTGGAGCCCGTACCATGAACCAAGGAGATTTAGCTTTTCTGTGTGGCGGGAAAGCTGCTATCTGCTTGTAAAACTCCCCTTGGTGGTGTAATATGGGGTACAGGCACACATTACAATGTCTACTGTGGGGTGTCCTCTTCTGCTCTTCACCAAAAACATCACGAGAAGGTCTTAAGAGTATGAATTTCTGGCTATGCTGACTTATTAACAAACCCTTAGTGTCAAGATCTTTGTGAGCCAGTGTGGTTTTATCAAAATGTTCCCAAATGTTGATGAAACCTTTAGGAAACCTTAAACTGGAAGAGCACTCTGCACTCAAGCTGAGTGCTCTCATCAGTGAGGTTTATTAATGCAGCTTATTTCCTTACTCTAAGGTGTTATTTGTGTCTCATCTTTTATCTTGCCCTGCAATTTCATGATGTGCTGAAACCCACCAAAAGCAGGGAAGAGAAGAATCTGTCCTGTGCTCGCTCTCTGTCATCGGCACACGTTCCCTCTCCCTTCCTTTGCGTCACTTGCAGCAACATGAGCCTGAAAACTGAATTTATTATTGCTTTTCCTTTGCAGGGTGTTTCTAGTTAGGTCAGGACCTGATCAGATCTGCTCAGGGGCAGTCTGTCCCTAGACCGGGAAGTGACAGGAGCGCATGGCCAGGGTGCAAGAGACATCAGGACAGCCCCGTCCAGGACCAGTTTAAACATATGTTTTCACTCTGAATGTCACCATGGACCCACAGAAACCTCATTTATCTCCATCTGGACTGACAGACTTTAATTCTATTCTGAAACACTCCTCTAGTTCAAGATTCCTCAGCCACTGGCTGAAGGATGTGAGCTCTCTCTTGCATGTGGCTGCTACTAGTTTGCTAGACTGCCAGGGGTTTTTTTGGGGATGTTTTAATTCTCCCCAGAGCTCAGCCACTCTTTGCAGAAGGGCAGACGGTGGCTTCTGACAATCCCCGTGTAGTCACGCTGTAGCCTTGTCAGTCTGCTTACACAAGGAAGATAACACCTCTGCTTCAAAACCTTGTCTAGCTTGGAGATAACCAAATCCTTGGTACTTCACACACAATAAGGGTACTAGGACCTTTGAAGCCTTGCTTGCAATGGGGAAAGGCTTTTCCAATGAAGAAGCTGAAACAAAAGCACCAGAGCTAATAAAGAACAGAGAACCAGTGTCTTCTCAGAAGCCAGAGGACTTCACTGGGATGTCCATAGAGTCAGCCAAGCTACGTATATGGACCTCTGGAAGATCCACCTCCAGGAAACGAGGTGGATCCTGGCAGCCTGAAAGGATGAGACATGCACCTCCACCTTGGCAGCTCTGGACATTGTGGGTCTCATTTGAAGGGTGTGTTGTGGAACAAGAGACAGTGTGTGATGCAGGGCAGGACCTTCCTGCTGGTGTAAAACCCATAGGTCTCAGAGAGAGGGAAGGACTAGGTCCACTTTAGAGATCACTCGCTGTGTGGACACCTGTAGGAGGAACCACCACTACATGACAGTCTTTGAGTGCAGCAAGAGAACAATTTGACCTGCTGGTAGGGAGGCTGTCATCAGACTGGTTGTTCAGAGCAAGCTAGGAAAAGTTTATAGGCAAACTCAGACACTTTTGGTGGGAATCGCTATAAATTCCACCTATCTTCTAATTGCCCCAGGCAACATCAGGAAAGCCAAATAAGAGCAAAGGCTATTTGCTTTCTAAGCTTCCCTGTGAAATAAGGGCAGCTCAAACCTGATAATCCTCATTTTTATAGAAAAACAGTTTCCACATCTCTCAGGGTTAATTAGCTCTCATTTGCAGATCTGTTAGGAAGGACAGAATGTGGCTCTGAACCTTGGCCAGCTAAAGGAGCACAGAGAGAGATTAGCTGCAGCTGAACAAAAAAAATTACAACCTGAGGGCAAGCAGCTGTTGGATAAGTTTTACAGGGCAGCTGCAGTGTGGCCTGGAGAAATAGTATTTTTTTTAGGTTGGTGTTAGGCTTCTGAGATGTCTTGGGTTGGTTTTTCTCTGTCCTTCAACATGTGGTGTGTTTGGCCCAGAGTGTTAGGCCAGGAATGCCATTTTCTGTTCTTTACAGAGTGGTTTCTTGCAGGTGGTTTTTTTTTCTTTTTTCTTTTCTATGGGCCCAGCCTTGCTTTTGTTCTGTAGCTGGCTGGATCATGGTGCCCAGAGTTGAGAGCGAACTCCTACGCCTCTCTGCCCTTCCTAGGGGAAGGAGAAGAAAGGGTTTGTTTCTCCTCTGATGTTCACCATGGCAAGCAAAGCTCAGCAGAATGGTGAGTTTTGAGCTAGCTATTTCCTAGCTGTAGCTGAGCTTGTGTGGGTATGTGGTGCTGACTTTCCTCAAGTCTGTAACTTACAAGTGGAGGTTTAAAATAAGCCTTTATTGAACCAGTTCACTTCTGGGAAGGGGTTAAGAGCAAGTCTCAAAGACACACATTAAGTGACAACCATGGAAATTGTGATTGCTATGGAAAACCAGGCTGCAGGCTGGCAACACTTCCTTGGTCACAGCACTGCCCATGGAATCCATAAAACATGTCTTTTGTCTTGTGTTTGCTGTTCTGAGGAGATGCTCAAAAGTTTCCCCAGCTGCTGTGGGGTGAATGAATGGTGGGAAGGACACAGAAGGGGAGGCTGCTGGCAGGGAAAGGTGTGGCTGAATTCTCCTGTGAAACCTGAAAGTGTTGAATTGTATCTGGCTTTTTAAACTGGTGTGAAACATGCTTTTGCTCTGTGAAACTAGTTAAAGGAAGTTTGACGTGGGATCTCTTGGTCAGACTTGGAGCAAGCAAGGGATAAATGCTGCAGTGGGCAACTTGTTCTTAGTCATTTAAGCCCCAGACTTAGCTGGGATGATGGAAGAGGGAAATTGAGTCTCTAACTATATATTTAGCCTTCTACAAACATAAGGCAGAGGCCAACTATTCAGATGCCCATGACTCTCTGCATGTGGGTTGTGTGCTACTAGTGACTGTAAGATGATGAAAGACCTTGTGGTGGAAGCTGCAGCAGCTAGACCTTCCACTTCCTCCACTGTGCCCTTGTGACTTTGATTAATCCAAACTCGTGCCAGTTTTGGCCAGTAGTTAGCTGCTGTTGCAACCTTTGTCAAAATCCACTGCCTGTCTTCAATGTCCTCAACCATGGAGCCAAGGCGAGGTCACGTGAAGAGGTGCTGCCTGATGCCTCCTCAGTTTTTGACGTAGAAAAGTGGGATGTGATTCCTGCTGTGTGATCCCCATCTGACTTCTGGGGCTGCTTGTTAAGATCTATGCGATCTCTCCAATCTATTCCCACTGCTTTCCCTACACACCAGCGTATGGATGAGCACCATTTGCTCATCCAAATTTTTGAGGACAGCTTACTTGGGCTTTTACTTCCAGCCCAGACTCTTCTGGTTTGTACCTTCTTCCCCAAATAATATGTTCTCATCAGTGCCTTCCCTTTCACTTTGGATAATGAGGTCAGAGAAAGCAAGTATTTCAACAGTGGAGGAAACTGTACGAAGAAAGTATCAGGGGCGGGTGTCTTCTCAATCTGGTTCCTTACAAGAGCCCTCATAGCTTTTTGTCCCCTGTAAACTGTTTTTTCTTAAAGCCATGGCTCTTGTAGTCTCGTGATTATCTAATCGCTTCCGTGTGAGTTGAGCTGAGTCAAAGGAGATTTTCCCTCTGCTGTGAAAGGGCTGAATTGAAACTGTCTGCACTGCTGGAAAGTGCAGAAAGCAAACAAAAGGACCTCAGCCCTGTATTTTGTGAAAGCTTTTTTGGGTTTGGCAGGCAAGTTTTGCCCATTTCTGGCTGGCAGTGCTAAAAGCAAGGTGGTGGCATTTGGAGCTGCTGTCCTGTGTTGAGATGAACCCAAAGGCAACAGGCAGGTAAAGGAGGAGGTGGTGGAAGGTGAGGATGGGAAATGTTTTGCCTTTTGCCATGGAGAAGAGGACTAACAGGCTTTGCTCTGTGACACCTGAACAATGCTCAGCTCTGTTCCCTGAGGATGGAGACATGTGGCAGTAATGCTTGCTCTCTCCAAGGGCTCTGTGAAGATATTCTTGACTCCACACCAAAAGTGGCAGTGACCCCTACACACATGGGGTCCCCACCTATGCACTCGCTATCCCCATCCCAGTTAACACCAAGGCCTGGCTGTGCTGTTTAGTATTTGCTTTGGGAAATGCATGCCTTTCTTGGCAGCATGCTCTCTGGGGTGTGTGCAAATCTCCCTGCGACTGCCTCCTTTGGGAAGCTGACAGAGCGGTGGCTGTTCGGTTATGCGTTCCAATATTACTCTACTGAAGACCCAGAAGCCTGCCAGTGAATGTGCAAGGGGGTGGATTAAGAAGAGTACAACCAGCAGGATAAGGGAGGTTCTCCTCTGCTCTAGTGAGGCCACATCTGGAGTACTGTGTCCAGTTCTGGGCTCCACAGTTCAAGAGCGACAGGGAACTACTGAAGGCTACGAAGAAGCTGAGAGGACTGGAGCATCTCTGTGCCCAGGAAAGGCTGAGAGCCCTGGGGCTGTTTAGTTTGGAGAAGAGAAGGCTGAGAGGGGATCTGGTAAATAACTAAAGGGTGGGGGTCAAGAAGATGGGGCCAGACTATTTTGAGCAGAGCCCAGCAACGGGCCAAGGGGCAACAGGCACAAACTGGAACCCAAGAGGTTCCATCTGAACAGGAGGAAAACCAACTTCCCCATGAGGGTGCCAGAGCCTGGCCCTGGCTGCCCAGAGAGGTTGTGGAGTCTCTCTGGGGAGTTTCAAACCCACTGGGATGTGATCCTGGGCAGCCTGCTCTGGGTGACCCTGCTGGAGCAGAGGTGTTGAATGAGATGATCTCCAGTGGTCCCTACCACTCTGTAATTCTGTGGGTGTCAGCCAGGGCTCTGTGTGGTGATATTTTAACCCTTAGGCTTTGAAGACCCAAACTGAAAACCCGCTTACTGTTGCAGTGCCATCCTTTGAGAGGGGCCAGCTCTTAGAAATGGGCTGGGATTGTTTTCAAAAGGTTGGGATTTTTCTTTTTTTTGATAGAGGCAATGCACTAAAAGCACCTTCTGGAAAGTGGCTCTTCTGTGATATAGAAGAGCCTGCAAAGACCTGGCTGCTCTAGAAAATGGTGTTGAGCTTCCATGTAACAAACAGCACAACGTGACTGAGGGAGAGGGAGCAGTGATAGGCAGGAATAGGTAAGGATACTCTTCCGTTGATCCACGTCTTTTACTGAAGAAATCCTACAAAGCATCAAGCCTGCTCCTCTTACTGGAGAGGATCTTGGCTCCCAGTAAGCAGCCCGAGTCATCTGCTTTGAATTTTTACAAATGATCTGGGAAAGAAAAGGGGCAGCACTTCCTGGGAGCTGCTGGGGAGCTTTTTTCTGATGTAGCATGAATGGGAACCAAAGGTGTCTCAAATCCCTCCTTTATCGCTTGGTCAGACTTAGTTTTCTTGGGATTTCTGGTATCTATTTTAAAATAAATTTAAAATTATTTTTAAATTCATCTTCCTTTATTTTCTTCCTGGCTGACCTAGATGTATATTTCTAATGGTCTTTTATTTTTTCTTTTTGAGGAGGATGTAGGGTTTACAAAAAAACATAGGACTTAATTCTCCTTTCCACTTACAAAAACACAAGCTCTTTTTCCTTCAAAGGTTGATGCAGAGGTTTGTCTGCCTGCTTTTTGTACTGCTTACAACCCTGAAGAGATGACACAATGAGAGCAGGAATGAGATTCTGCATCTTTGTGCTTATCCTTTAAAGCATGGGCTTTACCAGGTGATGCTGCACTGTTGATTCCCCCGTATTTAGAAGGAATCACCTGCTTTTATGGTGACTCTGTTGTTGTTCCAGGTCTTGCATGTGCTGGTCAGAAATCCTGGTTCATGAGGGCAAAGCATTTATGGCTGCTGACTCTGTGTTGATCTACTTGGTTCGAAGTAACAGTTGCCCTGGGATATGGGCTGCCTTGGACCCGGGGTCTAATCCCAGTAAGCAGTACCTAAAATGCTGAGGAAACCTTGGAACAAAATGCAGCTTGTAACTAAAACCTAAAACTTGTGGCAGCTGACAAAGGAAATACTGAAATGAGAATTAGCTGTGGTGATTGGAGGCTTTATGTTATGATTTGCTTAGAAAATCCAGTGCACTTGATGTGACCCCTTTTGATAATTAAATTGTGGCTGAGCTGAATGTGGAAAGGAGTGTGGCCTGTGATCATGCCGGTGTTAACTGAGAGCTCTGCTGCAGCGCAGCTGCCAAAAGAGGATGGTCCTCAACAGCTTTCACCCTGTGCTGCCACAATGAACTGGACCCTGGCAAAAATCTGCTTGGTGAGAGGAATGGATCACTCCTAAAGCTGGATCAGTCACTGGGCTGGGCAGTGTGTTGGCCCTTTGTGCTGATGTGAGGAGCCGAGAGGCCAGAGAAGTGCAGGGTCACCAGTCCCACGGCCTGGTTGGCTCATCGCGTGGTGCTCTCTGCATCCTGGGCTGATTCAGGCCACTAATCCAGTAAAGAACCATCTGCTTCCTGGCTGAGGGTTGTTTTTTTGCTGTGTGAGGGAGTTGAACAAACCTGGCAAAGGAGCTGATGAGCCGTAGTGACAGGAGAAGGGGGACACACTCCTGCCCCACCTGCCCTGTCCTCTTGTGGTGCTGTCAAGCTGCAGCTTTGCAGTCTCTGCAGCATTGCCCTCCTGTTTGGAAAATGCTCGGGTGCTTCCTGCTCCAAAGAGTACGTCAGAGTGGGAGCTGTTTCTCTGCAGCCTGGGAGAAGGAGGAGGTGTTCGGAGGGGAGTTTGTCTCTAGTCCAGCCAGGACTCCACAAGCCAAACCATTTAGTGAGTCATGGGGAGGCTGCTCCTGCTTGGGTTGGATAAAAGGCTCTTCCTGAGGCTGCCAGGCTGTAATTTGTGGCTGGCTTTGCTTCCTCTCCAATGGCTTGCTGCAGTATAAGGGGAAATGCAAAAGGGTCCAATAGCCAGGCTGCTGCAGAAAATGCCTCAATTTATATTTTTTTTTCCCCTCAATGAAAGCACTTCTCCTGCAGAGTTGGCTGCACCAGGCTGCAAAACCAGAGCCTGCAGGGGCCTCTGGCTGGCCTCCTGGGATTGCCAAACAGAGATGCCTCTCCTGTGCTGCTCATGCGAAGCGGGGAATTGGGTGTGAGGAGGGCGAGGTGACAGTGGAAGGAATTTGTATGCCGTAGGCATGACAAAACTCAGCATCAGGCTTTCTGGAGCCAGCCAGCCTTCAGTGCCAGCCCAGTCCAACTGGTTGGTAGGGGAGGCTGTGCTCCTGGACACCAGCCCCTGGAAAGTGAGTCATGTGTTTTACTGCAGGAGAGTCCCTCTCTGGGCTGCAGCTCTCCAGCCTGAGGGAGGATGGGCTCTTCCTACTCACTTGAGCATGTATTTCCCAGAAAATGGTGCTAAAAATCATGGTTAGTCTGGGAAGGCCCCTTTCCCTCCCAAAAAGAGCTGAGGCAAGTGACTCAGCTGTATGTGACTACTGGCAAGCCATGGTTCTTCCTGAGAAGCCTCATCTAACACCTTATCTGGAAGGTTTATCTTCAGGAGAAACCCCAAATCTGAGCAGAAGCTCAGCAAAAGTGGAAGGTGGTGGGTACATGGCAGACTGCTGCAGCTCACACCTTCGGTGTGACGTGTCTCTTCACACAGTTGGTCCCTGTGTTTCTGAGCTGGACCTGGTCTCAAAAGGCTGATGGTCAGTGCTTGAACTCTTCATGCCATTTTATTATTATCTTTAAAAATCCTATTTTTAAGTGAGAAAACCAGCAGCAGTATGGTTAAACTGGGAAAGCTATGTCATGGGACAATTTGTCAGGAAGCTGCTGGTCAAGTACTACATGCTCTGTATTTGAGAAGAAAAAAGTCCTAAAATCAATGGGAATTAGCAAAGCTCCAGGGAAACCTGTGCAAGCATGGGTGGTCTTGGTCCCTGAGATGAGAACAGATTTGGGGGTGGCATCCACTAGCTCGATGCTACTCCTAGTAAGGATTACCTGTGTCCTTCAGTTCTCAGCAGAAAAGCACCCTGCCTGCTGAAATAGCTCTCTTGTTCCAGACAGTCTTATTTACCCCCCGCTTTTAAATATATTTTCGCAAGGCTGGGTTTTGGGTTTGGATTTTTTTGGGTGTTCCTAAGCTAGTAGCTTGCTGCTGGTTAGAAAGTCAAGGTGCCTTGTCAACACTTTGTGTGCACCCTTGAGATAAGAGAGGCACGCTGAGCTCTGCCTAGGCAAGGTGGCGTTAGCACCAGAGTAAAGGTTGCTTGTTTAGTCTGGCCAAAATTGCTCTTGAGGGTGGCTTTCTGCCTCGTTGGTTCAGCCCCGGAGCATCTGGCTCCAGTTTGGGAATTACCTAAGAGCCCTGGTTTCTGATGGTGGGGATAACAGAGGCTCGGGAGACTCTCAACGAAGCTTTGCTGACTGGCAGGGGGCAAAGGCCCTGTGTGAGCATCAAGCTCTTCTGCTGTGTCTTGCAAAGAAGAGCAAGATAAGCCTCCCACAGTGGCTCCTTAGCTTGGCTTTTGATTTTAAAAAAATCTGCCTAAGAAGAGAAGAAATGTGCATTACCCTGTTTGGACATGGACTGGCAAAGTGAAACAGAACAAGTTCACTTCACCCTGACATTTAAATGGCAAGAAAACCTGAAGTGCTATCAAGTCCAGTCCTTGAAAAATGGAATATGGAGGCAGGGACCTAACATGGTAATACCTCAGATGAAGGACAATACTTTCAAGATCCTCATGAACTGGGCAGGGTAAGCCTCCCAGATGGTGAGCACTTGAGTTGTGGTGAGCCTTGGTGAGTTAGTGAGGCTGCAGAGGATGCCCAAGCAAAGGTCTCCAGGTTGTGAGAAACACCTAGCTTACCAAGACCCTTCTTCCAGCAACAGAAAGCCCTGAGTGTGGGTTTAAAAGAGGAGGGGAGATGGTCTAGCAGCTCTGTGGAGTCCTGGGGAGCCTGGCTCCTGCCTGTGAATCTGAGCTGCTTCGGTCTGGGGTTTTTTGGTGTGTTTTTTCCTAGCTAGTTTGTTGCTCCAGTTGGGTGAATCATTTCAGGGGATGTGACAGGAGCAAGAGGCTGGGAAATACCAGGTTAATTCAGGCTCTCTTCTTAATCGTGATTTTGATCACCATTCCTTTGGCCCACACAGACCACCTGCCTGGATGCCAAGTGACAGCAGAGAGCTGGTAGTCTGGAAAGCATGGGAAGGAACAAAACAAGCACCTGTTGCAACCCTAGGCCACATGATGGAAAGCCTATGAGGTGGCCGCCTCCTTCTCCATGAGGTACCACCACCCCACAGTGGGGTGTGTGTGTGTCTGGCTGGTGGCCCCTGCCACCTGTGGTGCTCCCACTGCTGGGCCTGTGGGGCCTTCCCTGCAGCCACGCAGGGCCATTTGAGGCAGTGGGGGCTTGGCTCCTCTCCTCAGAGGAGCCGGGTGGACTGTGGCTTGTGGGACCTGCTTGGGATGGATGAGAAGCTCAGCAAGAGCCATCAGTGTGCACTTGTAGCCCAGAAGGCCGATTGTATCCTGGGTGGCATCAAGAGGAGTGTAGTCAGCAGGTTGAGGGAGGTAATTCTCCCCCTTTACTCCACTCTTGTGAGACCGCACCTGGAGCACTGCATCCAGTTCTGGAGCCCTGATTAGCAAGAAAGATCTGGACATGNTCCTCCTCGGGCTGCTGGCGGCCGGTAAGCGGCCCCCGCCCGCTTTCCTCCTTGCTGGAGCCCCGGCGCTGCGCCCTGGGGCGGCGGAGGGGCTGGGGCGCGGTGAGAGAGGGCGGCGGGGGGGGCAGCCGGGNGGAGCAAAACTAGTGCTGGGTAGACTCAGATTGTATGTTAGGATGAAGCTCTTCACCATGAGGGTGGTGAGACATTGGCACAGGTTGCCCAGGGAGGTGGTGGAAGCCCCATCCCTGGAAGTGTTCAAGGCCAGGCTGGATGGGGCTCTAAGCAACCTGCTCTAGTGGCAGGTGTAACAGGATGATCTGTGAGGTCTCTTCCAACCCTGAGGATTCAATCACTCACATTTCCCCACCCCCGCCGCCATTTCGCGCCCCTCTGAGTAGCGGCTGCGGGTGGAAAGGAAGGGGAAGGGAGGGGCGCGCCCCCTCCCCGCGCACGCGCAGCAGGGCGGGGCGGGGGCGATNCGGCGGAGGGGCTGGGGCGCGGTGAGAGAGGGCGGCGGGGGGGGCAGCCGGGCCTGGAGCCGCTTCTCCTCCTCCGGGGGTTGGGGGGGCGGTGGCGCAGCCCCGAGTGAGGCCTGACGGCACCGCCGGGCCCGGAGGGCAGGGGCGGCGGGGAGTGCTGGGGGAAATGGGCTGTTCAGGGCGGGAACCGTCCGAGAGCAGCCAGCAGAGGTAGGGTTCCGTCCGAGGTAGGTAGGGTACGGTCGGAGGTAGGTAGCCATCAGAGGTAGCTTACCGTCATAGGTGGGTGAAGGCGGGATGAAAGTGAAAGCCCCCTGAGAAACCAGCCTTCACCACCGCTGGTAGTGGAAGGACTTCCCAAGGGCCGTGTGGTGGAGCTGGGTCGGTTTGTAGCCGTATCCCACACTAATCAAATAAGAGCAATTGGGAGAAACTGTTTTGTTGTTTTTTCTTTTTTTTTTTGTTCTTCTTTTTTTTTCTTTCCAGTAGCTTGTATTTATATTCGGCAGTTACAGGGATAGATGGGTGTTAATCCTCTATCAGATGGCAAGAGAGAGCTTTTTTTTTTTTTTTCCTGTTGCGTGCTTTTGGCAGCCTTATTTCGTTAGGGTCGTCTTCTCCGCACGGAAAATTCCATCAAGGTTGCTGTTCGCGACCTCGCTACCTGTTGTTGCTGAGGTGTAAGTGGTGGTGGTGGGAATAACTGGTATTTTTGCCTTGAACATTAAGGACTAGAGGTTAGAAAAGGTAATGCTTATGTTGTGTACTTTGCAGAAGCTAGGCAGAGCTGCAGAGATGGTTTGTAGATATACGGGAGGGGTGATACACCTTCAGGTTGTGGTACAGAATGGCTAGAAACCCCAAAATTGAAGGTCTAATGCAGGGATGCGCGTGATTTTTCAGAGGACTTTCCTAAAATAAGACAGTTTTAAACATAGAGCTTATTTGATTACGAGTTTAACCAGCAACATTTCACAAGTCAACTAAAAACCAAAACCCTAAACCTGCACTAGCTGTTTGAAAACCATAGGAGTAACCAACTGTCAGACTGGCAGTAAATTAAAGCTCTGAGATCTGCGTGATTGCACGCTAGCCTTGTACTTAAGTGGAGTTTTAATATGTGGACAAATTAATGGGGAATCTCAGACTTCTCAGGCTGGAAAGAAAGCAAATGTCAGCTTTCACTCTGCTTATTTATCTACTTTAATAATACAACTTCTGGGTCCGCTCTGCACTGAGTTAACTGCTGTCTTTTGCTTTAAAAGTGAGAAGGATTTTCTTTGGAAGTATCCACCAGGTTTCCCATTAGTGTATTTAGAGAAATGGTAATGAGAAACCAGTTCAGCAATGAGAGTTAGCTTGGTCTGCCTGTTCAAGGCCTGCATATGTAACTGAGCGCAGCAGCAGACTTGTCAGGCCTGTTTTCTTCAGGAAGTCAATGTTTTAGCACAAATCTTGACCCGCCTTTTTTTTTTTTTCCCCCTCCAGTGTGGTTCTGTTACAAATACTAATTCACTCACCCATAACAGTATCGTGCAGATTTTTTGTGAAAGCTTTTGCCGTGACAACCTGAAATGCTGTTTTCATCTCCTAAACCAGCTAATTAGCTGTATCAAAATCTTACCACCCTTGGCGTATCCTAATGGAGTTACTTGGCTGGCTTACAGCATGGCTGGTAGGCCAGGAGGGTTTTTGGTTGACCTACTTAGACTGCTCCTGTTCATTTTCCCTTTAAAGGAGACACAAAGGAATTAAAGCTGTGTGTACAGGACTCAGGATTTCCACAGGACTTTGATTATTACTTGTATCTGAGACCAGGTGAGGAGGAAGGCAATTAAAACAGAAGTCGGCTTCTCTTGAGATGATTTTTTTTTTTTTTCCCCCTCTTGATAGCATAAAATTTAAGCTGGGAGTGGAAAGTGAAAAGTTTGAGGACAGGATTATTTCACCCTCCCTAAAATAGTAGACTTAATCTTCCTTTCTTCCAAGATTTTACATTAACGTGTAATTCCTCTAGCAAATGCTGGTCACAGCATCTGGGGACAGGAAAATTGAAGGTCTGACCTGAATTTTCTGGAGGATGTGGCAAAAGCAGATAAGCAGAGTTCAATTATGTTTTGTAGTTCGCAGGCTTGTGCTGGTCAGTTATGTGGTTTCTAAGAAAAAAGCTAGGCTGGTGCAGCTCACTGCTGCAGATTAAATTAGGCAAACAGCACAAGGTGTTTTATATCTGAAAAATATGTCCTTGTTTTTCTTAGAGGAGCAACAGGGAGTGCTGCGGGCACTAGGGCACCTTACCACCATCACATAACGAAACGGTGCTTGATAGTGCCCCAGTCATGTGGCTTGTGTATACCTGCTCTTGCACAATCTCCTCCTTGTTTGCAGAAGAGGTATAAATAGAAAGAGTTGCTCTTGCTTGTGTCTAGAGGAGGTGCACAAGCCGTTCTGCCTGGTCACGGTCGCTCTCGGCAAAAGATGCGATTGCATCTGCGGAGCAGCTGGAGTCTTACGCGGTCTGTTTAGAGTCTGGGTTTGTGCTATTCAGCAGACCACAGAGAAGCACTTCTGGGAATGTCTGAAAAGTGAGATGATGCAGAGGGCGGAACAGGAGAGTGGGAGCTTGTCAGCAAAAGCGAGCTGTGTCTCTGTCAGGTGACGGTGATGTCAGCCAGGACTCTTTCGGGGTGGGGGTTGGGCTGTGCTGTTTAAGGAGGGGGTTTCTGGTGTCATGTGCAGGAAGATTTTTACCTTGTGTCTGTGGGAGCAGCAGGACCAGTTACTGCTGGCTGCCAGTGGGGTTTTGTTTTAATGTGTCACGTGGATCTGATTCTTCAAAGGAGGTTTGGGGCAACACCTTAGATCTGTATGACAAAAAAACTCCTTTTCCTGGAGAATTGCTTCCAGTCCATATTCTGTTTAATTTTTTTTCTTCATGTAGTAGCTTTTGCATGCAATTAATTTGCTGCTGTTAAGGCATGAGAGTTCCTATTGCAAGTTAAAAGGGGTACTTCTGTGGTCTTTGAAGTGTGTGCATATATTTTGAGGCAATGTTTGCCTGTGTATTTGGTCAGGGAGCAATGTTTAATTTCAGATATCAGTATTTTTCTTTCTTTTGGAGTGAGGAGTCCCACGTTCACACTGTTTACCCTGACTAGTTTATGAACTTTTTCTTGACTTCTGTAAAAAATCTGCATATGGAGATATTTGCATGGAGATACTGAGTAAGTGAATCTTGCAAGGAGATTTCAGGGCTTATTTTTTCCAAACATAACAGTTTAAAATCCTTTGGCTGTGTTCACACCGTGGTGCAAGCTGTTAGTATGCAGAGATTGGGAGTTAACACTTTCTTATTTCCTGGTTTCAGCTACCTCATCACTGTGCTTCTGGGTGGGTTGTTCTGTCACCTCGTACACCACAGTTTACCTTTTCCAGGCTCTCCTCTCGCTAACTTTGTCCTCTCTGAAGCTGCTCTTTAAAATGTCGCTTTTCCTCCCTCTGGCATATTTTTTCTGCTCAGCTACGGGGGTCTGATGTTGTCGCGTTCCCTAAGGCAGCTTCCTGTTGAGTTGACTTCCATGTCTGTCATGAAAAAGAGCATTACTCCCGAGACTCTTATGTTTCGTCCTGGTGGTGTCTTGAACCGCCCCTCTATTTTCTGAGGTTTTTAGATGCCTCTGGACTTCACCTGTGCTTTGCTGGGTCTACAGTGTAATCTGTGGACAGGAACCTTGGCTTGTCTGCATAACTAACAGGCTTTTCCATTCTTTGTGGTGTGACAATATTTGCTTGGTGAAAGGGGGATGTTAAATACAGAATTTCTGCGGAGACTGACATGAAACCTACCCACTCTGTCTCCCTGGAAAAACTCCAAAACAAAGCTGTAAGGAATGGAGATGGACAACAAGTATTTTAAAAGCGTTGAGGGGTATTTCTACAGGGATCTGCTGCGGGGGAAAAATGCTTCTCATAACTCCTTGTGGATATTGTAACATACAGTGTGGGACCCATTACTCCTGATGACTGCCGGATGCCCTTGGACATCCAAATATGTCTTCTGCCATAGAAAAATCTCAGGCAGAAGTCGGCACTTGCTTGGCAACCTGGTAGTGGCTTCTGGTCAGCGTAGAAGTTACGCTTGCAACCTCTATAGTAACTTTTTTAGTAATCTGCAGCAACTACTTAGTCAAAGTTTGGAATACTGTTAACAACTAACCAGGTTCCATCCACTTTTTTTTTTTTCCTGCAAATCACCTGTAATCTTTCAATTACTGAGGCCATTTTACTGCCTCATTAATCCAGAGACATAGTAGACCTTGGACATAGGTTACTAGTGTGTGAAGTGGTAAGAGCTTTTGAAATTTTACTTAAGCTGGCCAGAGAGGCTGTGGAGTATTGAGCCATTCAGATAACTTTGGGTTGAGGTCACTCCTTGACTTGTTGACACTTTGTAAGATTCAATGGGGAGAAGCTGATCCCTCTCGACTTCTTTAACTTAAACACTCTTTGCTTTTACAGTGCTTAAAAGAAATGGGGAAACTATCTGAGCACAGAGTGGCAGAGATTGATGCATTAACTTGGTCTGTGGGCATTTCTGGGAAACAATGGTTTCTTTTTTTTTTTTTTTTTTTTAACATTGCCAAGTGGGAGAGCCTAGGAAGGAACATCTCTCCCGGTGAATGTGTTTATATACTTGGCACAAATTAGACTGTCATAAAGGCAGAAGAGTTGACAGCACCCGAAGTTATCTTCTACATTTGACTTCATCTGGAAGTGAGCAGCAGCTGTTCAAGCTGAATTTCTGTGTCTTCTGGACAATAGCTTTCTGGTTTACCCTCTGGCTGCTTTGGCCCTTATAGAATCCCTGTTGCTATAAGCTTACATAAGGTGTTAACTTTTAAGCACAATCACGAAAGTCTCATTAGTAGCTTCAGTACAGCTTTGGAGGGGATTGCTTAGGATGTTTTTCTGAGGATCTCTGGAAGAAATTCAGGCTGGCTCTCCCTGGAAGAGGAGTAACACAAATGCTTGAGGGAAGGGAACGTTATTCACAGGAAAAGTGATTACCCAAGAATTTTTTAGTAGCTGTCCTTGCAGAATGGTAATCCAGTCTTTTTAAGCTTCCTTCTAGGCTCCCATTTCCTGAAGAGGAGTGAAAAACTGAACTGTGCTTTCACATAAGTGGCTCTGAAAGCTTTCCAAGTAGAAAGGGTGGTATTGTCTGAGAGGGCTGTCACCTCCACTTCACTAACTTCAGACTGTACATTCGCGTTCGTTTCCATTCCAGATGCCTGGTGTTGAGGAAGGAGGTGATAATTAGCATTTGCTGCTTTGAAAAAGTGCCTGGGAGTAGTGCATAGTTGCTGAAGTAAGTGGAATAGTACTACTGCAGGACCAAGTTGCATGTTTCCCTTTATCTCTGCAACCTTTAACTGGGTTTTGTGTGAATTCCTTGGCAGAGCCCCATGTGGTATTTCTGTGAGGTCCCTTCCAACCCCTA
>WEIS01013676.1:9341-21340 GCA_013389965.1 Todus mexicanus | reverse complement strand
AAAATAAAAAAAAATAAAAAGATCAAACCAAACATACTTTGGAATAAAGCACCCGAGCAGATGACTTGGAAATGGCTCTTGTGTAGCACTGGTGTTATGTGGAGGCATATGTTTCCTGATTCTGCGGACTTAAAAGCAAGTAAGAACCGTGATTGTGTTAGCAGTTCTTCTTTCCTTCTTACAGAAATAAAAGCAAGGAGCAGGCTGGATTCTTGTAGGAGAGAGGTTTTTAAGAAATCTCCTCATTGAAACCTCTTAAGAAAACAAAACAAACATTTACAGCTGAGAAAAGTAAAAAAATCTGTCCCTTCCCCAGCCCCGATCAGTTGCTGCAAAGCAAGGATTTGTTCCATGTGTGTCTTGAGCTGCTGGGTGCGATCTCCATATAGATAATGTCTGGGGGAGGCAACCAGTGCATTGTACATGAGAAAATGAGCTCTTGAGCATGGGCCACAGTATTGCTGTAGTGATTTTAGATATGTGATAAGGGTGGGGGAAGTAGAAGAGGGTGAGATGAACACCTAGGGGCCTCAGTGATAATAAACTGCAGCAAGATGGAGACATGAGGCTGGTGAGCTGCTCAAGCTGCTCTTTGCTAGTTGAGCTGCAGTTGTGACCTTGCTTGATATTGCAGATGAGGAAGATGGTCTGGGGAACCTGTTTTCTCTCTCTTTACATAATTGATGCTCTGTGCTGGAGGCCTAATGGCCATGGGACTGAGCTAGCTCAGCTATTTATAAATATGGAGCAGGGCTGGTGGCAGGTAGAGGTGGTTTGGTGCAGGACTGGTGCTTTGGGCCTTGTGAGCTGGACGTGAGAACATGGTGTTATTTCAGCTTCAACATCTCTCCAGGGTGTGAGTGATTTCAAATGGGATGTGTTTCCGAAGGTCTAAGGGAGGTTTACAAAGAGGAGGATGGCCTCTATCCAGAAGGACAGTGCTTTTGGCCAGAGATTTAGTCACATCTAAGACTTAACATGGGAAAAACTTTTTTCTGCAATAGCAGGGCTAGAATCATTTGGTTTATTTCATTTTCTAGAGGAAAGCTCAATTCCTCCTGTAGGACTCAAGGGGAAAAACATTCCTTGAAATATGACCAAACTCCTGGCACATTGTGTGCTGGTGATAGCACTGCTGAATGCAATGGAGATGAGTGTTCGTTATTCCTGATATCACTTCCCAACTGCTCTTGGACAGTGTTGGGTTTTGGTGATGCCAAAGTTGTGTGGAGCTCATCAGCTGCTGTGTGTCAGTGTCTGGAAATGATGAGATCTATTCAGAAACTCATCGAGGGCTTCCTGTGCTTCCTGGAAGCCGCGTCACCACCATCCTGTGCTGAAGGGCTGTGATTTCCAGCTGCTTGAGTAGGTGCAGAGCTTATTGCTGTCCTCTACATCCCAAACCCTGCCTGCGTTGGGGAAATGAGTGTGCAGGTTCTGGCTATGATGTTTAGGCAGCTTCTGTCTGGCAGCCTCTGCCTGGATTTGGCAGGCAGGGGGTGTTTGTGACATTTGGTCCTTGTTTCCAGGAGTGTGGAGGTGCCTAAAGTGTCCTGATGTTGTGCCATACCTGCCGTGAAACCAAGAATGTGACTTGTGCTGTACTAGCCTGGAAAAATGAATTCTTCCTTCTGTATTTCACACCAAACTAACTGTTGGAAGCGTGACTGATAAAATTGCTGTTACTGACTTTAGGTAAAAAAAACACAACACCCCATGAAGCAAGAAAACAAGTTGGGACTGCTTCATCTTTGAAGCTTTCTAAAGGGAAAGAAAGAGCCCTGGGTGTGTTGTAAGCCGCGTGCTGGCTCCCGAGGTCTGGACTTGTGCTCTTGGGAAAGGCAAAGCTATCAAGACCTTACTTGGTTGTTTTGGGGGGGTTTTGAGCCAAGCTCATGTGTTCCTGGGAAATCAGCCTGTTGTATGTTGTAGGCCAGATGCTGGTAGCACAAGCTAGGAGGTGAATATCTGGCTCTTGACTGTAACTAATGTTAAAAATCACATTTGGGAGCCTCTGTGGAGTTCTCTGGGAAAAAGCAGAACAGTTTAACTTGATTCTTGAATGAGTATCACAGGACACATCCTGGCAATGCAAGCAGACAACCCCACTGATGAGGCCCTCCTGGCTGGCCAGCCCTGTGGATGAGGGTGAGTGCTCGAGGGAAGACACTTCTCTGTCCCTGGATAACACTCTCTGCTCACCTCCATCTGCCAAGCATGTTCCAGGTGCAGCCCCAGGTGCATCTACTGCTTCCCCTGGCCTTTCTGCAGCACTTCAGTGGTCCCCTGGGCTCCCTCACGTAGGACACCAGTGTGGAGGCAGGGACTTGTATGTGATGGCTGCTGGCAGCTGTCTGCAAGGCATCTCTGCGCTGGTGCATAGAGATGAGATGCTCTCTGGCTTCATCCTTGCACACAAGGTGTTGTAGCAACCGAGCCTGTGGTTGCTTCCAACAGGCTGCTTTCCTCTCACGTCTGGAGCTGTTTCACTCTACTTTTTGCCTTTGCTGCAGGAAAGCTGTGCACAGAGGAAGGCATGGATCTGTGATTGCTGCTTTGAGACCCTACAAGGTTCTGTATGGCCATTTTGGGCCCTTCTGCTTTGGTTTTCTAGGACTCTCAGATCTTCTGCCTTAAGGAAACTGTTAGTGGCTTTAGAAACGGTTCTTCACCCAGTTCCTTGCAAAGCACTGAGACAGCAAAGAGCATGTTTGCTCCAGCCTTCTCCTTTCAGCCATCCTGGGAAGGTTTAAGAGATTTGGCAGAGCATCCTGTGGTGGAGAACTTTGGTGTTTAATTGCACCATCTGTTTTTCCTCTCAGCTAATGTTTGCTTGAAGCCTCTTTAAATGCAAACAAGGCCAAACTGCACAAATCTGGAGCAATGCACACAAGTAAGGGCTGTGAGAACATCGTCCCACCTTCATCGATGAAGGTTTGTGAAGCATGAAATGCTATGCACAGACAGTTGGAGAGCTCGAAGAGCTGCCTCGTGTGCAGAGCAAATGCTTTGAGGAGTGTCCTGAAATGTTTAGAAAGGGACCAATTGTAAGGACTGTGGTGTGGAGGAGTTGGAGCACCTTCTGGTAGGAGGTTTGGGATGTTGAAGTGTGTCTGAAACAGCAGGAAATCTCCCATTTTAGAGGTTCCTAGGAATTCCAGGAAAAGGACATTCTGGATGCCCTTGGCTGATTCAGAGGAACCGCTTCCTTTAAAGAAATCTGGAGTGGTTTGAATATATGACAGAATAATTTTGAAGTGGAAAACTGATGGGGAATATTCATTTTTACAAACAAACTTCTGGAGAAGAAAATGAGATTTCAGAAAAAGTCATCACAATCGAAGTATTTCCATAGAAAAATTGTTTTACAGAATAGCCTTTCCTGTGGAAATCTGAGCAGCTGGAGCATTCCTGGCAATAGGTCTGTGAAGCAGACAGAGGGACTCTTGGAAGGAGATGCTGATCAACTGAACAGATATAAATCACTGCCCTAAATTTTGTATCAGAAAACCCCTCCCTGTCCCGTCTGGAGATTTGGAGTAGCATCATACGTGCATCCAGCTGATTGGAACCAGCCAGGGCTGACAGCCACCAGGCGATGTGGGCTGGATGAATTTTCAACCTTTGTTTAAACATTGCTTTGTCAAAGTCCCTGTGGACACTTTGCTTCGTAGCTCAGATCCTGTCCTAGCGCTCGAAGGCTGGATGCCTCTGGAACTGCTCTCGGCAGGGTCTGGTGTAGAGACAATGTCTGTTTTGCCTGGCACCAGTCAAGCCTGTCTGATTATTCAGGGGAAAACTGGATGGCAATGCTGCACGATAGCTATTAAACAGGGCACCAGCGGATCCTGCTCAGTGTGCCGGCGTGCTACAAGCCTACACAGGTTTCCACGGCGTCTAGTACCAGCAGGCAGTGTTTGTGTCATGCCTTGGACTTGGACAACATAATTATCGTCACACCCCACCCTTCTACCTCAGTGTGATTTGCTGCCAGTGTTGTATTAGCAACAGAAGGGAAAAAAAATGAAAAAGCCATGCTTCCAGTGTACAGATAGTAGCAGAGATGTTTATGTGGCAGTTGTGACTGGTGTAATCTTGGTTGTTCGACAGCTTTAAGTGGGATTTAAAACAGTGAAAGATGCCAAAATAAATAACAACAAGATAGACGGTCTATTAGGCACAGCTCGGTGTAGGAAGGTATTTACCTGGTTTGTGATGCATTGGCAGTGCTAAATGAGAGGACAAGGGGGTATGGCCCTGCTGGGACATGCCACCAAGGAATAGGTGTGTGCAGATGTCAAGTATAGCACCAGGCAAAGCTTTTAAAGCAGCTCTATCTGCTCAGTGCTCCCTTGACTTTTGGGCTTGTGCTTCCCGCTGTTCAGTGCTGTGCACAGAGGGAAGATTCAGTACAGTGCTGCAAGCCTGGAGTTCAGCCAGGTTCTCATCTGCCCATCTGATGAGCTAGAGAAACATAATCCCAAAGACTGGACATTATGACTTTTCATTATACTTTTCTCTTTGACTGATTGCTTGGCTGATTTTGATGTTTTTCCAGGGCAGGATCTTTGTCCTGGTTTTTCCATCATTTTAGTCCAAAGATGATGTAAAAATCAATAAGGAACCAGGGACATACATTCACCTTTCGGTCCCAGCCTAGGCTACCAAGATCCCCAAGCTTTTAGGGGACCTGCTAATTTCCAGTGACTGCTATTTAATGCTTGGGCCACTGGAGCTGAGATGCCATTCGCACCTTCCAGGCGTGCAAATATATCATGCAAGAAGCTTTTATCAACAGCATCACATTTCTCACTTGAAGTCTCAATGTGAATCCCAGTGAGGGGACACGTGGCCATTGGGAGAGGGCCCACAGCAAAGGAGACAGCCAGAGGCAGGTGATGCGTGGGAGGATGCATGTCCTGCCAGCAAAAGGACAAGGATATCTCCTATTCCAGCCAGACGTGGCATGTCTTCATGCCACTTCTGGGAACAAAAGCCCCTTTCCTATCTCCAGCAGTGACCTTTGCACATGTGACATTCAACAGAGAAAAACATAATTGCATAAACTAATGATCTGCAGAGTATCAGCTTTCCCAAGGCTATATAAAAATGGCTGGTGTTTGTCAGTGACGGATAGACGAGGACAACAGAAGTTTCAGGGCCAGCTGGTTTGCGTATTTTTAACTCAGTCTGATGCTGGTAAAGCTCTAATTGACCAAAGTCTGCCCTGGGAGTCCTGGCTGTGCAAAGCGGCTGCCTTCTTATAGCCATTGCTTGCCTCAACTTCCACCAGTGGGCTGGAGATGTTCTCTCTTGTACTCTCTTTTTGCTAGTTTTATTTATTTCTGCCCATGTAATTACTTATTCACTAAATTCCTAAAGAGACAAAAGGAAACCCGAGCAACTTGGATGGAAAGACAGATGAAAGGTTTCTTTTGTACTGGAGATGATCAGGAATTAATTTCTGACACCCTCACCTTGGTGCAGTCCAGACTTCATTAAAGCATTTGAAGAACTCCTGGCAATCAAGCATGCAGCAGAGTAATTTGCATTTCCCTGTAGATTGAACTGGTGTCTGCCTCTGGGTTTGGCTGGTCTCATTTAGGAAATGTTTACGTTGCTTGCTGCTGCACGGGAGGGACTCCTTGTACTATCTTTTGCATAACAAAACGCTGTACGCTTTCAGCAGGGCACACAGCAGCAAACCTGCTGAGGAGGTGGCGAGTCCCTGCCGCGATTTGTTGAATAGGTGGAGAAGCAGAGTGGGAAGACGATGGGACAGTGCTAGTGGCCATGAAAATAGAATCTGAGATTGGTGCTTGAGTCTCTATCATAAAGAAAAAGATAAAGGTAAATGAATGAAGCTGGTCATGCAGCCATGCTCACCCTTAAACAGGCTGCATACCCCTGAAGACCTGTATCTCCATTGTGTGAGTGGTGTGGTGCTGTGATGACTGAAGGACACGCAGAGCCTTTTGCAGTACT
Organism: Todus mexicanus; assembly: GCA_013389965.1. NCBI lineage: Eukaryota > Metazoa > Chordata > Aves > Coraciiformes > Todidae > Todus > Todus mexicanus. Next base: position 15,355 of record WEIS01013676.1, on the reverse strand, counting down.
TTCAGATCTTGCTCAGCCAAATAAACAAACTGAAGTTACAGCAAGCTGGCTGTGATGACCTGACCTGGAGAAAACGTGTCTCTGCAAGTGCCTGACTCTGCCAGCCACGTGGGCTCCCCCTGGGAAGCAGCTGGGTGGGAGCTACACCAACGTGTGATTTAATTTTGTTTTCATTAGAAAAGGTGGGGGCCTGTTAGGCTGCAGCGAGATGGGCAAGATGAGCCAATCATAATAAACACTTCCAGGAATTTAGCTCTTCACCGTCTCTTGAATGGATAATGTGCACACTACAGGTCTGCTGGAAATGAGGCTGCAACGGCTTTGGTGGGGCGGGCAATTACCTGCCAGTGCTACGTGGCAGGCAAATTTGTACTAGTTTTGCTAAATATAGCAAACAATACCTAGGGCATGACATGTACCATGGAATGGAGATGATGGACAACTGATTGAATATGCTGCTGGAAACTTGCATTTTGGCCTGGGTGCAAACTGTGGTGTTAACCCTTTCAGATATCTGCTGGGAGAGCACGGGCTGCTTCCTCCAGTGTACGCGAGATCCTGTGGTATTAGACGTGGCTTTATTCTCACTTACATGCACGTAATTATATGGAGCAACTTCTTTTAAATAGTTCGAGGCAATGTAATGACTGTAATTAGGCTGCCGTATGCAACACAAAAAGAAAAAAAACACAACTCCCCAGAACACAGAAAATGTTGAGCCGGGACCTTACTAGTAAGAGAGGAAAGTATAAAAAACCTGAACATTGACTGTGTGCTTTATGAAAACCAATGGCCTAGTGCTGCCTGTCCCTTCCCATGTGTTCTCACACCTTCAGGTACGAGTCATGGTGCGTGGGTGCTGGGGCGGCTGTTGTCCCCTCCTGCTTGTCCCTTCTCACTCGGGAGCGATGCTGCAGGAACCGCAGGTCGCTGTGGGTAAGGTGGCCTGGGCAGGCTCTGCTAAAAGCCAGACACATCTTCTTGACCTTGAGTTTTTCTGCTAAGCGTGTTCACTCCTTTGGTCAAAAAGAAGAGCCCATGCAGTGGTGTAGGAGCCCACAAAAGTGAAGAAAGCCAATAGCTCTTGCTCCAGCAAAGCCCACCTTGTCGCTTTTCCCTCCTGTGGAGCACCACGCTAACACTAATCCACGTGTGGCAGCCAGCCAGGCTCTAGCAAGCTGTGACTGCTGTGCTGGGTTTATTAGCAGGTTCCCATAGCACTGCCCTCCCTGAGTATCCTCCTCCTCTGTGCTTGCTGCCGTCTGACCTTCCTGAGCGACTCGTTGGCTGGGAGAGGCTGCTGGGTGTTTATAAGGAGCTTTGCTCCCATTTCAGCTCCCAGACCTACAATGAAAACGCCAACATGAGTGAATTTTTAAAGTAAACAGCTAGGCACTGGAGTGGGGGGGGCAGGGGAGGTAAAAACTCAGAATAATGACTGAAATGTCAGACATTTATTATTAAGTTGGTCCTGATGTTGACAGCTGAGCCCATTAAAAGCTTTCTTGATCAAAAAGCCAAAGGCAAACCTGATTCTTAAATATCCCCGTTGTTCTTTCTGGCCTAGTTTTTAAAATCTTCAGAAGAAAATAAAATTTTAGAAAATATTTACAGACACAAGAAATGCAGGATTTCATCACAGTTGGTGACTTCACGGATCTGCGGGTGGCAAGGACACCAATTAAAGAGCAGGCGGGCAAATATATTCTCACATCTCCTGATGTTATCACATCCAGCTGGTATTATCTGCCTTAGAAATCGAAGCGTGCGTTGTTAGGGCTGGATGAGCAAGAAGTCACCAGGTCTCAATGTGAGGTTTGAGGAGCTCTGAACGTTTGCAGGATGTCAAAGGAATAGTTATGAGCGAGGCCGAGGTTTGACAGACTTTGCTGGGAGCTATAAAGGTGAAGTAATTGGTGCTGTGTTTTGTGTCAGTGAAGCAGAAATGACAAACGACCGCTCTGAATAATGCATGGTCTTGGTGGGTCAAAGTCTCTGATGAGAAGGCCGGTGGAAAAGGCTCTATGGAGCTTACCTGGTTTGGATTAGGGTGAGAATAGAGGACAGCAGTAGGAACAGGGAGAAGGAGAGAAAATCTGATCTAGCAGGAAAGATGGAAGGAAAGAAAGAAAATTGTTTACTGAAGATCGAGGCGAAAACAGGGTGTGAAGCTCTTCAAATGTGTATAAAGCTACTAAAAAGAGGAAGAAAATACTTTTTCTGTCTCTTATGGTTAGGGGAAGTTGTCATGAGTATACGCCAAACCAGAAAGATACAGATGCCAGGAAATGGTTTCTTGGGGAAGTTGTAAAAATTCCATTACTGGAAGCCTTCAAAAAGAAACTGGAAAAACACCTGATACGGTGGGTGATGCTTTTAGATCCTTAGGTTCCTTCCAGCTTTATTTTTTATGAGTGCATTAATTTGTGGTTATTACCATGATACTTGAGAGACAGCATAGCTGTTGATGGCATTTTGGAAGAATTCACACTAGAGCTGTGGAGTTGGACACTGCCAAAGCCACCTCTAAGGGCAAACTCTTGAGCTGAGACCACGGACCTTGGTGGCTGAGTAGAAAATGGAAGCTGTGAACAGAGAAAAGCATCTCTTGATATTTAATTGTGTCCCCTGTAAATGAGCGGAAGCACACCAGACACTTTGCTGGTTTCTCCATGGCTGGGTACAGGCAGATTTTTCTGACTCCTGGATTCAGTAAAGGACGCAAAGTATGACCAAGGTCCCCAGACCAGCTGACGTGATCCAGACAAGTCTCTGGAGACAGTTTAGCTCCTCTGTGTCCAGCCATGCAGATGGGGATGTGACCTCCCCCTTCCAGGCAGCAGCTCCCTGCCAAGATAACTCCTGCCTGGCTCTGTCGATGGGGACGTGGTCCCCCTGAGTCCTTAGCTAGGACTTTGAACTGAGATTGCGCAGGGGGTTGCCAGGCCCACCAGTAGAACTACTCAGACAGCCTTATTTTAAGGTCATATGGGGGGGTGTAACTGGGAGGATATGAGTAGATGGCAATTCCTTGTGTGGCGGTTCACGTCTCCTCACATCTCATGTTCATGGTGCCCCTGGGAACCATACAACTATGTTCTCCTGATGAAGGACATATTGTGCTGGAAGCACAGTGCTTGGTTACACGGACCTTTGGGGCAAGAACAGCCATTCCTATGTACTCATTTAAATTTCATTGATTTTTCTAAAGAATTATTTCTCCCCTGATAGTCCAGAAATAAAACCTCTTGCCCTGACTGGCTCAACAACCTCATGACTTCTATCTATTGACAAGGCAGTTTTCACACTCTATCTCAACACGGGCACGGTATTCTTCAACACACTCGATTAGAGAAAGAGCAAATTACATTTATGCACCTCCTGCTGCTTCCCATTACATTTCCACTCCTCCTGGCTTTCCAGGGTCAGGTGTTTGCACGAGATCCCATCTACAGGTTGCCCAGTGAGTTACCCAGCATCAGGTTTTCATAGGAATATCTCCTCTCAATGTGGGCAATGCCCAATTAGGCACATTGCCAGGCTACAAGTTTGCAGTGATATTTTTAGTTTTCCTCTGAGATTCCTTTTTGTCTAGCCTTATCTTGGCTGAAGCAAAACAGCTTGTGTGGCTACTCTTTATGCCCTAGTCTGATTTCTGGCTCATTTCTCATGGTGCGTGCAGCCAAATTTGTGCAAAAGCAAGCAAGGATGGGAGTTGCACCGACCCTTTTGTGCAGAGCGCATGTGTCAGGCTGGTGTCCTGGAGTCAAGGGCTTGCTCGAAGGATTCCCAAAACTCAAACGATTTGAATAGCAGCAGCAGAGAGGGAACGTGAAAGCTGGTATGATGACCCTGCAGGTGTATGACAACAGGTTTGCTGGGCTACCTGAGGATAATGTCACAAGGGTGTCGTTTTCCACTTTGGTTTGGACCTTTCTGGCCATTACGTAGATGTTAAATGACGTTATATATATCTGGGTCAGGATTTTGGGTAAGGAAGCTCTCACAGGCTTGTAACCACACTGTTTCCAACACATGGATTGCAGCTGTGATCCTTGACGACCTGACTCTGGAGCTCGCTTGTTTTGTTTGCATTTTAGTGGGTCATCCTAGCAGTGTTTTCCAGGAGCAAGTAAGAATTATGGACTTAAATTAGCTGCAAGATCCTGAAAATGATGCACTGCGTTGCATGGGGACGCTGCACATACCATCCACTGCCCCCATTAACAGGAACTTGTTTGCATGGGAAAGTGCTTCTGCTGTCGGGACTGGTTACTGGAGGTGACTTTGCTCTCATGAGAGCCTTATTTCTGGGAGTGGCAGTTCAACTATGCAACTCTCTATATATGTTTCCTTGTCCAGATGTCCTATTTAGGCCAAAGCCCACACGTTGCCTATAAGAGTTGGAAAAGCACGGACCTGCCTTTGCAGTCAGTCAGCTGACTCTGAGGCAGGAATTATCTTTAAAAGGAATTGGATTGGGAGAAAAAAACGTATCAGAGCTGGAACCAGAAGATGTTTGTCTGCCCCGGTGCCTATAGAGGTGAACTGGACTTTTCTTATTTGCTTTTTGGGAAGTTAATTGTAACCAGATAGCTGCTTTTCTTTGCCAAGAATTGGGGATATTTGCGGCTCTGGAGTAATAAGAAACTGGAGAAACAATGGGGCACTCATTATGACCGAATCAGTTTAAGCTTAATCTTTCAAAATATTTTTCCAGAGAAAGACCTTTGCTTTGAACTCTTAATTAGTTTATTTGCTATGCTCATCTCTTTCGCACTGCCGGGCAAACTGGAATGCTCAGGCATGTTCGTGTTTGTTCCTTAGCACCAAAGTGAGAAGCTCTTGTTGAATTGGATGGCTTAGCGCAGGTCTCTGATTAATGCATCAGATCTTGGTCCCTGAGAGTGATGCCACCTGCAAGTTGGACGCTCGCACTGACCTAATGTCTTTGTGGCTTCGAGCCACATTAGCACCATCTGCCAGCAAAGGAGAACTTCCCAGCACCCTGTGAAGCAAATGTGGGGGTGGATCTTCATATGCTTTTATGCCAGGGTGTGCCAGGAAGGATGTGACCTTACCCCAGAGGCCAGGAGCCCCTACTGGGGTTTAAATTGCACTCGTGATTTTCTATTTGTGGTGTGCTTTTGAAACTGGAAAAGTGCTTAAGTTTTTAGAAAGAGCCTGTAATCCAGCCTGACTGAGCCGTGCTACAACAACACGTTATTGTTCTGGCACAGGTGAAGGACAGGACCTCTGCCTGGGAGCTTTCCAGGAGTTGTGCTGCTTAGCTGGAAGGAAGCAAAACTTCTCAGCATTGAATCTATCTGTAGTGCTAATGCTGACTGCAGCTCTAGGAGGCCTCCGACAATGCGCAGAGCGTGAGGAATCCAGCTTCACGTGCCAGCACTTCCAGCATTGGAACTTCAGCCTCCCTGTCCCTTGCTGCAACTGAAATGTGCCTGATGCAGGATGAAGGCCAGAAAACTAGTGTAGAAACTTTGGCAGCATTTCCTCGCTGTCTGCAGAGTGCTTTGGATGCTTCCGATTCCTGGAAGCTTTACTGTCTTTTGACAGAGAGAAATACAACCTATTACTGTCATTTGACTTGTCTGTGACAGAGACATTAGAAAGCAAAAGCTGAAATCTTGCTTCAGATTTGCAGCTTTAGTTGTGGCCATTTACTCCCTGTCTGTGGTTATCATGGTGCTTTCAGCCCACCAGTGAGAAGTGTCTGCTCTTATTTAGTGGTGATCCTGCTGCAGCCCTGCTAAGCCCTATGGGCTGCGCGTGTATCGGTGCAGAGCCACTTCCAGCTCATTCCCATACATTTGCCAAGGACAGCTTTTCCCTTAGGTAGCCTGAGCTGTGGTGGAGATGAAAGGAATTTTGCAGTTTAAAAGCATCCTTCCATTTCAGTGAGACTTTTGCTTTGCAGAGAGTTAACTCTCTCGTTCTCTGCTTGAGTGGGACCAGCTGGTACTTCTTTCTCTGGCCTCAAGCTTGGCAGCCTA
>WEIS01013675.1:0-10835 GCA_013389965.1 Todus mexicanus | reverse complement strand
TTTTAAAACCCTACAGTGAGGCCACTTTTTACGATATCTAGGAAAAGATAGACTGAAAAAACTTGAATTAGTAGTTTTTAATGGTTCTGGATGGTTTATTTGCTTTTGTTAGATGCATGGAGAGAATAATAGTTGGATGGAATATTTTATGAACAGATAATAGAACAGCAATCAGACAATGAAGATGGAATATACAAGAGTGATTAAATAGACTTTCAATCTTTTATTTAACAGCTTGGAGAAACTTAGTTTTCTCCATTGATCATTGGCTCTTTATTCACTGTATATCATGCCCAAACATGAGAGAAATCATTAAGTATTGAGCTTGCTTGAATTTGAAATATATGGCTGTTATATGTGAGTGTGAATTTGCTTTTGAATACCTCTTTGCAGCTGTAGACTTATCCTACGGGCTACATCACATTTGGTAGCATTCCAAAAATCCATGAATAAAATTCCAAGACTGTCTCATCATTCCCAGGGGTCAAGATGGTTGCCATATTTAATTTATTGTCTTCTGTAAAGTGTATGGGACTTTTAAAGCCCTTTTCAAAGTTACTTCTTCCTATTTTTCATATAAAACCCCTATATTTTTCTTTCTTTGAAACACTTATTTTGCCTCACAACTTCCTGCTGATATCTTATTTCTATAATGCTGAGAATCACTGATTTATTCTGAGTTTCAAGTACTGCAGCAAGTTAATTGACTTTCCCTTTCTGCTGAGAAGCTGCAGATGGTTTTGTGAGCATTTTTTTTTTAAGCCATATAACATTTTAACACCTTGTAATTCTTACGGAGGGGCTGCAAGGGAGAGAGATATTGAGAATGAATTTCCTCATGTATCTTCAAATAATATTTTTGTTTCTTGTAATGACTGCTTATGTTTTGGGACACTTTATTGTAATAAAGTTTAGGTAAAGTCTTCCAAAGTACATCAGTTAAGAACTAAGTCCACCCTTACTTTTCCACTATCAGCTTTTCTTTCTTTTTTTGTTAATAATTCATTTCAGATAAGATCATCTGAGTAATTTTCTTTTGGAGATTGAGTTAGCAAATTGTTAAGATGTAATGCTTAATTTGTTTACTGCCAAAAAGTTTAATAGCAGTAAGGGAAAGACCATTTAAATAGAGTTAAGAGACAGGAAGTTTATACCTTTATCTGATTCTACCCTTCCATATGAATTTAAAAGGCTTGTTATTTTAATAAAATCCGTGAGTATTTTGCATATATGTTACTTTCATTCACAGTTAGCGCACAGCAACAAAGCTATGGCAGTTATTTTTAACAGTAATGTAGGCATGAGGCAAAACAAATTCGCAGATAGAAAATTAGGCTGTCAGAGGGCTTTAGAGATGATAGAATATTTAAAATGATGAGTTCAAGACATACTGAAGCAGAAATCTAGCAGTTTTGTTGGAGTAGCTGGCAGATGGAATACCACATGATGATAATGAAAGTATTCAAAAGAAATATGAAGAACAGATTTGATTGCTTATGACTGTAAACTTCAACTTAATATGGTATTATAGATTATTGAAGGTTTTTTGGGCAACTGCCAAACTAGGTTTTTTTAAAGCTTAATTTACTTTCCACATGCTTTATACTATCACTTATCTGCATGAAACCATTTAGACCCCAATTTGAAACTGATTGATCTTAAATCAATACAGACAGATACATCTTTCTTTTTTTTTTCTATACTAATAAAACTCCATATTTGTGCTAAAATTTTTCTTACATGAATGTAGTTTTCAGGGTATAACTTTCCTTAATACTTCAGCATAGCTATAAGGATTTTTTAATTAATTTATTCTGGACATTCTCCTCCTTTTGAGCAGCAGGAGATGTCTTACCACTAGAGAAAAAAGTCAGTTATATATATTCTGGGTATACATGGACTTTATCTCATTCTGATTCCACATATTCAACAATACTGGACCAGAGACCACCACAAATAGTACATTAAAAATTAAAAAATACTTCTGTTGAAGCTAAGAATGATTCCAACTTTATTGTTTTAGAAGAAAAACCAAAACCTTCAAAAATTCCATCCAACAAACTTGTTTCCACTGTTCTGTCAAAAAAAAACCCTCTTAATGAGAAATTTTGATCAGCAACAGTAAAAACTATGTTATTTGAAACAGTAGTTTTCAAAATAAATGCTATTTAACCTTAAAATTTACTACATGATCACAGTCTGAAAATCATTTACTAGCTTAGGTGTAATACATTCACTGTATAACTACAATGTATGGATATTCAAGTTCTTTCTTGTGCTTGTAGCTGCTTCTCCTGTATGTGAATGTACCTTATTGTGAGAGTTCTATTCTGAAGATCTTCAACAGGTTTTTTTGAGCAATGTACTGACTTTCAGAGTATACTGCCATTAAGTATTGCTCTCCTATTTTTCTGACCAAATAGATATATGCCTCACAAGAAAAAGTAGGATTTCTAAAATTATTTCCCTCTACATTAACTTTGGGGAAATATTAAAAAGGAGGAACATGATGCAATCTCTTGTAGAGCACCAGCTAGGGTAAGATTAAGCAGATTCCAGTTAACTACCTAAGCTTACACATGCATAGAAACACTCATGACAATAGGGTGCCACAGGTGTCATAGAAAACATAATCAGAAGACAATGAAGCTGCACATTTGTAATTGAGGTATAATTTGGTCTGTAGAATCTTTATTGCTCTATTAAATAAAGGAAGCAGGTTGGCTTTCAGGTTGAGTTTGTGTGGCTGGCAGTTTTGGGGGTTTTTTTACTTTTTTTTCATATTCATTGCTAGCAGTTTTAATATTGGAATCACTGAGGTATAATGAACAGACAATAATCATTTTCGTGGTAGGATTGAATTTTAAAGAAACATGCCCTCTGGCTGAGGGAAATTACAGTGAATTTGGACTCACAAAAAATGCAGCTTGAGTAAAACAACGGCAAGTACAAAAGAGGAAGGAATATCTTGTGTTTTAAGAATTGCTTTTTTGTGAATTGATCATTTAGGAGGGAAATAATATCACTACCTCAGCTTTTAATTAGGGTTACTGATGTCTCTGCCTCGTTGTGCAGCTTTCATTTTACTACTAAGTGTGTCCCTCCGTCCTAGTTTCCTACTGCAAGGGAGCTTTCAAATGTGTGAGAGGAGACAGGAGAAAATAGTAGGCTTTCTTGCAGATACTTTGCTTATACTTGTTTAAGGAAACACATCTGTTATTTAAATATTTATGAAGTGCTATGCTGAATTAGATGTGGGCTCATCTAATTCAATATCTGTTTTATGACTACACAGAGTACTGGAAACAGTGGCAACATATCTGGAAGGCGGGGATGGTATAATTGCTTTGTGAGAGATTCAGGCTAAATTTCAGTGCTTAGAGATTAATGTTAATGGATGGATTTATTTTTTTTAAGTATCATTTTTCATAGCTCTAAGCATGATATCCTTTCTGACCAACAGACAGTTTAATTGACAGGAATATGAGGATAAACAGAAATATTTTTTTTAAAACTGCTTTTCTTAATCCAGGGAGAATTAAATTCTCAGTCTGATTTTTTTGTTTCCCTGATGCAATTTGAAATTTCAGTGACACAATCTTCTGTGGATTATATTGATCAAATAATAGATTACAACAGCTGCAGCAAAGGAGTAAAAGAAATAAATCCAGATTTGCCTACCTGATGCTGATGGAATGATTTCTGACCAACTCTTTACTGTCTCACTGCTACAACTACATGTAAAATTGTTGCTAACATTCTTGTAGTAACAATGGTCTTTTCTGTGCATTATTTTCTGCAGTGAATGCCTTTTCTTCTTACATGTAACATAAAGACCTCAATTTACAAAGGTTGAATGCCAGATTGGTACCTACTAAAACAGAATTAATTCTTTACTATATAGTACGTAACTGATACTGAGATGGAGTTTTGCCTTTTGGTGCTATGGCAAAGGCAGCTGTCACAAAGAGAGTGCAGAGCAAAATTCAGCAAGTGTTTGCTTTTTTGTTGCATCTGAACACACTTTCCTTTAAGAAAAAACACATTATTTGATTTGGAATTTATCATTTAAAATAAAAGCAGATTTTTTTCTTTTTCTTCTTTCTTTTCCTTAAAATGTTTTTTTTTTTAATGTTCTTTTTCCGTTTTCTTTTTTCCTTTCCTTTTTTCCTTTCCTTTTATTTCCCTTTCCTTTTCCTTTTCCCTTCTTTCCCTTTCCCATTCTTTTTCTTGTTTTCATTTTCTATTTTATTCCCTCTTTTTATTTTCCCTTTTTGCTTTTCACTTTTTCTCCCACAGAGTAAGTCTGTCATCTGCTTCGTGATAGAATTCTAGATGATGATTGGGAAGCTCCTAGATATTACCATATAGCAAATAAGAATATCAATATCCACAGAACCAGATCATTTCTAATTAACGATCGCTCTTAGAAGATCTGCCTTCTCAGATGCACACTTTCTCAAGGAACTTCATTTAGTCAAAGTTTGCCGAAGCATTGATGTGAGGCAAGGGAAAATAGCACAGAACAGTGTGCCAGGGCTTTGAGGCAGTGGGTGTCAGGGGTAGGCAGTGTGCCTTGCAGCAGACTGCCGGAAGCCTCAGGGGTGCAACGTGCATCTGTACTGCCATGCTGTAGCCTCTGGATCCACTCTATGACCCCATATGCCAGATGCTTTTGATCAGCAGATTCCGTATCATCTCATTTAGTCTTGTCAGTGACACAGTGTGGTAGCTGTAGGTCAGCCAAAGACCAGCCAGTATTGTAAAGTATGTGAAGCCACAAGGAATAGACGCAGGATCAGAACTCCACTGCAGAGGGATGAGATACTGTTATCCTATTCATACTAGCTAGCAGCTTTTCATGAATCTTAGATGTGGTTGCCAATTCTCCACTAAATGGAGTATAGATTATTCCATCCATGCACATATTCAAAACAAGCTGTGTAAGAAACAGTGAAAGCACTTCGGAGGTTTTAGAAGATGAGAAGTATACCCAGTCTGTGAAGTGTGGTTGCAACTTGAGGAGTTTCCTCTAACTCAGCAGAACAGCAAACTATATCCAGTGCAAATTACAATGTAAATAATAACATAATGGCATAGTAGATGAAGGGAAAGCAGTGAATGTTGTCTACCTGGATTTCAATGCGGCCTTTGAGAGTGTCTCCCATATATTCCTCATAAATGGGTTTGATGTATAGACAGAGATGTGGATTGAAAACTGGCTGAATGATAGGGTCCAGATGATGGTGATCAGTGGCACAAAGTCCAACTGGAGGATAGTAACTAGTGATGTAACCCAGGGGTCAGTATTGGGTCCAGTCTTGTTCAAAGTCTTCATTAATGATCTGGGTGATGGGGAAGCATATACCCTCAGGAAGTTGGCTGACACAAAACTGGAAGGAGTGGCTGATATCCCAGAGGGTCATGCTGCCCTCCAGAGGGAGCTTGACAGGATGACAGGAACCCCATGAAGTTCAATAATGGGAAGTAGAAATTCCTACACCTGGGGAGAAACAACCCCATACGCTAATATATGCTGGGGGACAATTGTCTTGAAAACATCTCTGCAGAAAAGGATCTGGAGGTTGTGTTGGACACCAGGTTGAACATGAGTCAATAATGTGCTCTTGTGTCAAAGGAGACTAATGGTATCCTGGGCTGCATTACACAAAGTNCAAAGGAGACTAATGGTATCCTGGGCTGCATTACACAAAGTATTGCCAGCAGGCCTCTACCTGCTGGTGAGGCCACACCTGGACTACTGTATCCAGTTATGGGCTTCTTAGTACAAGAGACATAGACATACTGGAGATTCTAATGAAGGGAAGCAAAGATGATTAAGGGACTGAAGTACCTTTCACATGAGAAATGGTTGAGAGAGCTGAGACTCTTTAGCCCAGTTCGGGGAGATTTTGTCAATTACCTGAAGGGAGAGTGCAAAGAATATGTAGCTAAGCTCTTTTTTGTGGTGCTCAGTGACAGGACCAAGAGGCATTTCAGTTCACAACAAACCCAGTGTCTAAGAATGAAATAACATGCCAAGGGATGGTCTTTTCAGGTTCATTGTGCTTGCCATTNTTTCCTTTTCCCTTCTTTCCCTTTCCCATTCTTTTTCTTGTTTTCATTTTCTATTTTATTCCCTCTTTTTATTTTCCCTTTTTGCTTTTCACTTTTTCTCCCACAGAGTAAGTCTGTCATCTGCTTCGTGATAGAATTCTAGATGATGATTGGGAAGCTCCTAGATATTACCATATAGCAAATAAGAATATCAATATCCACAGAACCAGATCATTTCTAATTAACGATCGCTCTTAGAAGATCTGCCTTCTCAGATGCACACTTTCTCAAGGAACTTCATTTAGTCAAAGTTTGCCGAAGCATTGATGTGAGGCAAGGGAAAATAGCACAGAACAGTGTGCCAGGGCTTTGAGGCAGTGGGTGTCAGGGGTAGGCAGTGTGCCTTGCAGCAGACTGCCGGAAGCCTCAGGGGTGCAACGTGCATCTGTACTGCCATGCTGTAGCCTCTGGATCCACTCTATGACCCCATATGCCAGATGCTTTTGATCAGCAGATTCCGTATCATCTCATTTAGTCTTGTCAGTGACACAGTGTGGTAGCTGTAGGTCAGCCAAAGACCAGCCAGTATTGTAAAGTATGTGAAGCCACAAGGAATAGACGCAGGATCAGAACTCCACTGCAGAGGGATGAGATACTGTTATCCTATTCATACTAGCTAGCAGCTTTTCATGAATCTTAGATGTGGTTGCCAATTCTCCACTAAATGGAGTATAGATTATTCCATCCATGCACATATTCAAAACAAGCTGTGTAAGAAACAGTGAAAGCACTTCGGAGGTTTTAGAAGATGAGAAGTATACCCAGTCTGTGAAGTGTGGTTGCAACTTGAGGAGTTTCCTCTAACTCAGCAGAACAGCAAACTATATCCAGTGCAAATTACAATGTAAATAATAACATAATGGCATAGTAGATGAAGGGAAAGCAGTGAATGTTGTCTACCTGGATTTCAATGCGGCCTTTGAGAGTGTCTCCCATATATTCCTCATAAATGGGTTTGATGTATAGACAGAGATGTGGATTGAAAACTGGCTGAATGATAGGGTCCAGATGATGGTGATCAGTGGCACAAAGTCCAACTGGAGGATAGTAACTAGTGATGTAACCCAGGGGTCAGTATTGGGTCCAGTCTTGTTCAAAGTCTTCATTAATGATCTGGGTGATGGGGAAGCATATACCCTCAGGAAGTTGGCTGACACAAAACTGGAAGGAGTGGCTGATATCCCAGAGGGTCATGCTGCCCTCCAGAGGGAGCTTGACAGGATGACAGGAACCCCATGAAGTTCAATAATGGGAAGTAGAAATTCCTACACCTGGGGAGAAACAACCCCATACGCTAATATATGCTGGGGGACAATTGTCTTGAAAACATCTCTGCAGAAAAGGATCTGGAGGTTGTGTTGGACACCAGGTTGAACATGAGTCAATAATGTGCTCTTGTGTCAAAGGAGACTAATGGTATCCTGGGCTGCATTACACAAAGTATTGCCAGCAGGCCTCTACCTGCTGGTGAGGCCACACCTGGACTACTGTATCCAGTTATGGGCTTCTTAGTACAAGAGACATAGACATACTGGAGATTCTAATGAAGGGAAGCAAAGATGATTAAGGGACTGAAGTACCTTTCACATGAGAAATGGTTGAGAGAGCTGAGACTCTTTAGCCCAGTTCGGGGAGATTTTGTCAATTACCTGAAGGGAGAGTGCAAAGAATATGTAGCTAAGCTCTTTTTTGTGGTGCTCAGTGACAGGACCAAGAGGCATTTCAGTTCACAACAAACCCAGTGTCTAAGAATGAAATAACATGCCAAGGGATGGTCTTTTCAGGTTCATTGTGCTTGCCATTTTTCACCTTAGCAATATTTCCTCCAAGAATTATTTGTGTGTCTTCTTCCGATATAGCTTATTTATGTTTTGGCCATTCTATGAATTTTTCCTTTATAGTTTACAAAGGCCAGAGCACAGGAGAATTTGTCTCAAAATTTGTACTTATTGTACTTATGTCTGTATGAATTGAGAAAAAATCCCAACCTTCTAGTTCAATCAATCAAACTTGCTTTTAAGAATAAATGGCTAAATAAGCATAGTAATAGTAGAAAGATGGAAAATCTTGAAAGGATCACTGCAAGGTCATCTCACCCACTCTTTTGATACAACACAGGATTCCTTATGTTTATACAATTTCTAGTGCATATTTACCTAATCCCTTCTTAAAATCCTCAGTGACATATACTTTAGAATCACTTAGCCAGCTATTCTCCTGATTTACTTTTCTTACCTTTAGAAAATCTTAGTAATGTTCAATCTTTTTTAATGCAACCTGGCCCATTGTTTCTTTTCTTGTTTACAGGATAAACACAGAAAACATTACTTCTGTCTTTGAAGACATGTTTGTTTAACTGCAAACCTCCCATCTTTAGGATAAATATTTTCTTTCAATAATTTATTTGGGACAAGATTTGTTCTTTTTTTTTTATTATTATTATATTTGTTTGTTTGTTTGTTTTTGTTGTGGTGGTGGTAGGGTTTGGGGTTTTTTCATTTGTTGTTTGCTCTCCCCTTCCCCAGATTGCATTTTGGCATAGAAAATCTTAAAACTTACTATCCAAAACTGGATAAAATACTCCAGTTTAGGACCTACATTGGGGTATGGAGTAAAACTTTGTGACTTTTCCAGGAATAGTTCTTCTTCTGTCTAGTAAAAGACATAGGTGCATTGCAGTCATTAACATATTTTGATTTACCCCACCTAAGTTCTGGGCAGTTAATCAATATAAATGATTTAAAACTTTGCCAAAGGTAGCTTAACACTTTAGCCACGTGTCTTGACCACGTGTTTTTTTCAGTCATGTCATTTGTGAATCTTAATTTACACACCAACCTGCAAATTGTAAAGACTGATTTTTTCCTGATTGCTATTGTATGCAACAAGCAGAAACGGTATTTATGAGCAATCTATAATCTTTAACCGTTGTATTAACACTGCTAGTCATTAACTAAAAGCAGAGTGGAAAACTGGAAATGTTTTGATTATG
The DNA here is from genome assembly GCA_013389965.1 of Todus mexicanus. Taxonomy (NCBI): domain Eukaryota; kingdom Metazoa; phylum Chordata; class Aves; order Coraciiformes; family Todidae; genus Todus; species Todus mexicanus. Next base: position 1,726 of record WEIS01013675.1, on the reverse strand, counting down.
CCACAATATCATGCTCTTTAATCAAATGGAGGGAGCATGAATATGGTGTGTATGTTTAATTCATGTAAATAAATCATTAAAATACTCTATTAACAGCTCAGGTCAGCATACCGATGGGATTACTTGCCACTCTGCGGGCATCTTTAGCTGGGAAAAAAAAGAATCTTTAAAAAAATGAAATGGAACAGGAAATTTATTTAGTTTATTGCCAGTGAATCAGACTAGGTTAATGATAAATAAGAATATATCTGAAAAGACCTTCCCCACACCCCACCTTTCTTCCCAGGCTCAGGTTCGGTCCAAACTGTTTTATCTCCTTCCCTAGAGCAACACACTGGGATGGAGAATGGGGGTTAAGGTCAGTTTATAATGCTTCATCTTCGCCACTACTTCATCTTCATGCTCTTCCTCTACTCCAACATGGAGTCCCTTCCATGGAATACAGTTCTTCATTAGCTTGTCCAGCATGGATCTCTCACACAGGGCTAAAGGTTGTGTCAGATAACCTGCTCCAATGTTGGCTCTTCTGCACAAGGTGCAATTTCTGACAGGAGCCTGCTCTTGTGTGGGCTCTCCATGGGCTATAGGTTCCTTCAGGGTACATTCACCTGCTCCTGTGTGGGATCCTCTACAGGTTGCAGCGTGGATATCTACTCCAAAATGGACCTCCATGGGGTGCAGGGGGACCACCATTGTCACCATGGGCTTTCACCATGGGCTTCAGGGGAATCTCTGCTCTGGTACCTGGAGCACCTCCTCCGTCTTCATTGACCTTGGTGTCTGTAGGGTTGTTTGTTTCATATTCCCTCATACCTCTCTCCTGGTTGATCCTATGCATCAGCTTTTACCCCTTCTGAAATACAGTACTACAGAGGTGCTACCAACACCACTGATTGGCCCAGATTTGGCCAGTAGTGGATCTATCTTGGAGGTGGCTAGAAATGGTTCTATTTGACATGGGGACAGCTTCTGGTATTTTCTCACAGAAGCTCCTGCCTGCAGTTCCTCTGATACCAAACTCTTGCAAAGTAAACCCAATGCTGGAACCATTGAAAAAAAATATTCCTTTACTGACTTTTTTTAAGATGATGTAGAGCAGAGGTCTAATCATTCTGTACTGGTAGCGTATAAAGGATTATCATCCAGCTTCTATCTCAATTGCTCTGGTATGTCTGAGAATTGAATTTGACACTCTGTCCGTCAAAAATGTAATCTTTATGTAATTTCTAATTGCTAACAGAATTTTCCATTTTTAAATCAATTTTAAAATGTGTCCCAATAGTACTAGAGACATATCCAGGGATCCAGTATAGATGAAGTGCAAAGCCTTCAGCCGTGAAGCGAAGAATGCTGTGTGAAAGTTGTCACAGTGTTCTTTGTCTCTTAGTTTGCATGAAATGACTAGCAAATACTGTGGTTGTAAGATCCTGCGGATGGCAAAAAACCAGCAAAGTTACAAAACAATAATTGTTAGGAGTATAGTTTTTACTTAATACTTCTTATTAAATAAAACAAAAAATAAAACAAAAGGTGCCATAAATCTGAAGTCTCTGTGGTGAACAATGAAGATCACATAGGTTTTTTTAAGAACACAGCTGGACTGATATATGGAAGGCTGCTTTAATTATAAAGAAGTAGACTCTTCACATTAAATGGTGTATGACCAAACAAGCTGCCTTCTTTTGACTTCCCAGACAGCTGGAGTTGAATTCAGAGGCAGCTAATT
>WEIS01013673.1:289-15106 GCA_013389965.1 Todus mexicanus | reverse complement strand
GTGTGCATGTGTGTGCGTGTGCATGTGTGTGCGTGCGCACCTGGGCCCGCGCCCCCCGCTGCCCTCCCCTTGATCCGGACGTAGCAGTGGGTGCCCAGGGAGGGGTCGTTGAGGCAGGCGGGGGGGTTCTCCCGCACCGCCCAGCGGAAGGTGGCCCCGGGCCGGCGGCCGATGCTCCAGAGCAGGCNGTCTCCCCTCAGCCTTCTCTTCGTCCAACTAAACAGTCCCAGCTCTCCTTGTCAAGACTGCATTCTTTCACTGCTCTGTCACTATTCCCCTTTTTATAAATGTATGACAATTTTCAGTATTGCATGCTATTAGCAGTGAGCACTTCATAAAAAGAGACAAATTTTGACCTCCAGCACCAAAGTTTCTATTTTTTATATATATATATATATATTTAAAAACCCACAACCAACCAACAATAAACCCCTTAACTTATTCTAATAGAGAAATCAGCTAGTTTGAGAAGTTCGGTCATCATTACTGTCTCTGTACCAACAGACTTAACTTACTACTGAGATCTCAGCCCCCCAAGGCTGACGTTAGAAGCTGAGCACCTAGTTGTAAATTGCTACATGCACAAGCCCAGGAATCACAGTCACATAAGAGGCCACACACACTGGGATAACAAGGAAGGCACCTTTCTGGTATTGACGTTCTAGTATGCAGGGGAAAGCATAATCTAGAATCAGAATGGTTCAGGTAACTCAAAATGCTAAGAAAAAGCATCACTGTATTGAGCATTTGATTTTACAGGTTATAAAAATGTAGGTTATGAGAAATTACGCTTAAAAATTACAGTTTATTAGTTCTGGAAGATAACAAAATGTGGACATAATAGTTGTTGACTAGAAGAAAAGCAGAACCGAGCTTGTATGTTAATTCCTGACAAGTCCTGATCCCGCTTACTGCAGAGCCGACTCACATTTACTCCTCGATCTAAACCCCTTCTCACGCTAGAGGGTACAGGCAGGTTCAAGAACTGCAGTGAGAGTCACAGTTAATAACACAGGCCTATGTTCCACTGCCTGCCTTTTGGGGGGTTGGGGTCGCCAAACTGCGCTTGAATTTGACAAAGACCAAAATTCGTTCTTGGTTCTTGAGCGTGGAGGTTTAGAACTTCCATGAAATTTTGGGTTATTTTGCTCTGTCCATCAGTGCAAGTAGAAACTGGTACAAAAGCCATCATGCATCTGTTAATTCTAAGGTATGTAATTTAATCAGCTGTTTAAAAAAACTCAACAAACTGGATAAGCATGTATGCAGGCAGAATATATATAATTTTTCACTGTGCATGGAACACAGCTTGTAGACAATTTTTGTCTGCAGCCTACCAAATGCTTTCTCCTACTTGTTCTATATTCAGCCTTACAAATATAGACATTGATATCCTAGTCCCGCTGAAGGCAGTGACAGAATTAATGCTGATTTTAACAAGTTCAACATTTTTCTTTTTCTTTTTCTTTTTTTTAAATCAAATAAAAAACTTAAGCAGCAGAAATCACTGAAAGGGTAATTAGCCATTGGAATGGGCTGCCCGAGGAGGTGGTGGAGTCACCGTCCCTGGAGGTGTTTAAGAGGAGATTGGTTGAGGCACTTAGTTCCATGGTTTAGATGATGGGTTGGGGTTGATGTTGGGTTATAGGTTGGACTCGATGATCTCAAAGGTCTTTTCCAACCTTGTAATACTGTGAAAGAAATGTTATAAAGAATTACCCATGACAGCTTTTTCATGCATTTAAAAGTTTAAATAAGATACAAAACCGTTCTCTGAATTTATGTTTTACTACTAAAGATAACATCTTCAGGTAGCTGTAAAAATCTGCTTAGCTTCCCCTTATCAATAATATAAATGAAATATCAGCAACCAACGTCAGCTGACAATGCTGAATCACGCTGTTCGTGATCCCTGCTCATTGTCTGACTGCGAGCCTGACAAACTTAAGGTCAGGAGCTTTATCAGGCTGCTGGGGGAACAGGTACTGGGCAGCTTAAGGCTCCTTCCTTCTCTTTGGCGAGAAGAGAAAGAACAGGATCAGAAGCTGATGATTCAGTTAAGACACTAACCTCTGCAGACTCCAGTAGGATTATATGAATCATGCCTACCAAGCCTGAGCCTTCCGCTCGTGCTCAGATTACTCATGCCGCCAACTCTAGGATTAGCATATAGCTAATTCTTTATGCATCAGACTTGGTGCTAATAACTGTTTTTGTAGGGAAGAAGCGTTTGCAGTTTTTCAATATCAGACTAGTTGCAGCAGAATTTTCCCTGAAGTGCACCTCAGTAAACTGGTGACCCAGTTAGATAAATGAGAAAGTTTGGCAGGAGCAAAGCAACCGGTGTTGTTGTTTGTATTGCAGTAGTCATCAAATTCCTTAATAAACCGGTAATCAGAATGAATTAGTAGAAAACATCCCCTAAGACAAATTGGAAAACCGAGGTTGGAAATCCTGGAGTTGACCACAAGCTTCCACTTACCTCCCAAGAAAGGCTGATGAAAGCTCAGCAACAGGTTGGACACAGCATTCATAAAATGACAGCAGCCATCTAGAATACAAGAAGGATTAAAGATGGAACCATCATGTGCCTTATTCTAAGCGTGTATTTGGCCAAGCTATACAATATTTCATGTACAAACAGTAGAGACATTTTTTTCACAAGGACAGAACTAAGGCTGGTTTTAGTTTATACGTCACTAACTGCCTAGGTAGTTTTACGTCAGCTTTCTAAATGGTACAGACTTTTCGCCTGTGGAGTTTAGCTACGTCATCTTCAGGTACTGATACAGACCCAGTAGCAGAGCTGGGAAGGAGATCGTGCTGGGGACCTTGCAGTTCTGAGGGGCTTTTTCACAATGAAATTGCTGCACACCCTGCTCCCTATCCCAGCTCAGCATTTCTGGCCACCTCCAGCTGCGCTGCGTTAGCTGTCCTGTTTGCCAAGGAAGAGGGAGAATTCCTCTTTTTCTGAGGAAGGCTTTCTTTCTACTCTAGGTCCATGCTCTCTACCAGCGTGGCAAACCTCTTTTCACAAGACAAATACTTTCCACACATTTTCCAGTATTTAACAGAAGAAAGTTTAGAACCTTCTACGCATTTGTGTTTTGTGTTTTTTTTTTAATAAATAAGACACATTGAGAACCCCAACAATTATTTTTCTGTCTTCCTTGTATTTTGATTTTCTCATCTTCTGCTCTAAATTATTGTTCTAATGGGTGTGAGCCAAACCAACCCCAGGGCAGACTGTCAGTGCGCTTTGCCCTCCATAATGTGCCATCTGCCTGCTTATCTTTTGTCAGTTCACCTAATCCCATTTCTCTGAGGGACAAAAGAGGACAACTTTGCACATCACTGACTCTGCCTCCGGCCTTACCGACTCATAGTTGATAGTAAAAAAATCAAACGTATTCTGTTTATTAGTGACAGAGGAACTTGAAAAGTTTTTTTAACAATCTTACCCTTAATTTACATGTAGATACAATCTACTAGTGCAGACAAAAGTATGAAAATCACACATTAGTGCAGCTATTTTCACAAAGGATAAAGGCAAATTAACGGCATAACAGAACTTAGTACCCATTTTAACTGCTATGTAACTAACAATACTTAGTCTGTTTAAGCAGCTTGGTTCTTTGCAGGGGGTATCCGCACAAGTGGCATTCCTGCTTCCTTGAGTGTGGTGCCAGCTTTGGGAAAGCACAGTCGTTATAGGCATGGTACTCATGTTTGGAGGCCATCTCCGTTTCCTCTGAACGCAGCCTTCTGGCTGGAGGTTGGAACTGGTTATCCTCTCGTCCTGGTTTCAGCTGTGATAGAGTTAATTTTCTTCCACGTAGTTAGTATATTGTTGTTAAAGATGTTTCTCTACCTTAGGTTTCCTGTAGCAGAGTCTGAGGCATTGAATCTTACAAAAGCAATTTATTTAGATGGTATGGGGAAAAAACAACATCATGTGGGTGCCTCCAGAGAGGGACCCAAACAAAGACATCCCTGGGCACTTACACCCTTACAGTCCAAGTTCCTCTTTCCTCACACAAAGCTTCAGTTCAATAGTAATATTTGGGTCTGGGGTCTTCTTGTCCCTCACTTGATTCTTTGTCTTCAGGCTGGTTGTTCCTTTTCTTATCTTGAGGGCGCAGCTTCTGCTGATGGATGCGGTTACCTTTCTTTTTCCACAGGATGAGCTGGTTTCAAAACCTCCCTTCACGTGGCCAAGTCCAGTGGAAGTTCACGCTTGTGGCCTAAAGCTTTAGCAAGTGTTTTTATTAATACTACACAATGGATTTGAGCTACTTGGGCTATTTAGCCTGGAATGAAAGAGTTCTCATGGGAGACATTAGTGCTCTCTACAACTGCCTGAAAAGAGATTGGAGTGAGGTGGGAGTTGGTCTGTTCTCCCCAGTAACAAGCAATAAGACAAGAGGGAACAGCCTCAAGTTGCACCAGAGGAGATTTAGGTTGGCTATTAGGAAAAATTTCTTCACAGGAAGGGTTGTAATATCCTGGCCCAGGCTGCCCAGGGCAGTGGTGGAGTCACCATTCCTGGAGGTATTTAAAAGATTTGTAGCTGTGGTGCTGAGAGACATGCTTTAGTGGTGACCTGGTAGTGCTGGTTTAATGGCTGGACTTGATAATCTTGGAGGTCTCTTGCAACCAAGGTGATTCTATGATTCTATACTACAACAGTGGTTCGGATGTGCTATGAGAACAACATGAATAACACACTGGTGTTGTTAGTTGTTGCTAAGTCACGTTTATACTAAGTCAAGGACTTTTCAGCTTCTCACGTCCTGCCAGTGTGAAGGCTGGAGGCACAAGAAGTTGGGAGGCGACACACTTAGGACAGCTGACCCAAACTGGCCAAAGGTATAGTCCATACCATAGAATGTCATGCTCAGTATATAAACTGGGGCAGTTGGCCAGGACGGGCTGATCATTGCTCAGGGACCAGTGGAGCATTGGCCAGTGGGTGGTGAGCAATTACGCTGTGCATGATTTCTATTTCTTGGACTTTATTTATATTTTGTTATCTTCCTTTTCATTACAGTTATTATTATTACTACTACTGTTATATTTTAATTTCAATTATTAAACTGTTCTTGTTTTAACCCACAAGTTTTACTTGTTTTGGAGTCTCCCCAGCACTCACATCTCCCAGACAGCATCTGCTTGAGCATCCATCCAGGAAAGGCTCATGGAGAGAGGACTTATCTGGAGAATTCAAAGGGTGATACCCCAAACAGAGTATTTATCAATATACCCTCTTTCTGCTATTGAATGAAATACTGCCACTCCAGCAACGGCAGAAGTAGAAGATACAGAGCAGTATTTTATTGTAAAACAGTTATTTTGAAGCTAGCACTAGCTTTTCAGACCAGGCTATGATTTTTAGGCATGCTTTAGCTGTCATTTATGAATTTAGATGCAATTTATTTCCTTCATCTGAAAATTCAGTCTTGTCTGCTTAGTTTCCTTAGTTGGGCAGTCTGTGGCACACCCTCACCACAACACTGACAGCGTTACCTTCACTTCCAAATGTGATCCAGGAACTTGACAGACCAGAGGTCTCCACAGGGAGAGAGAGTTTTGAGGAGGAGGTTCAACTAGATCACTGGTCTCTGAAATGGAGTGTGGGAAGAAAACATGAAATACAAAACATTTTATAGAAAGCTACTGATTAAAATAAATGAAAATAACTAAACATGCATGTTTAAATATTTTTTAATGATAGTGTGCATGATGAAAACGGTTTGGAGATGACTGAACTAAATTATCTCAAGGAGACCCCTTCCACCCAATGTTTCTGTAATAAACACTGTATTTTGACATTAATTCTAGAAACCAATGTTTTATTAGTCTTGTACTTAATTTGAGATAGCTATATGTAATCAACAAGAGCAAAGGGTTTTTACACTCTGATTTCTACTTCAGCAAGTATCCCAATATTAGTAAGGTCTTGCATTAATCAGAAAGTCATTCATACTGGAGCCAGAAGTGGCATGGTTTAGGTAGTTGCTTTCTGTAAAGAACTCTCTAGGAAACATGCTTTCAACCTTGTCCAAATGTTAACACATTAAACAGAAGATCAGTGTGTCTAGGCCATAAAAGACATAGAAATATACTGGATTTGCTACTGAAATTAGAGTCCCCGGAAACATTTTTTATGATTACAAATAACGTTACACACCCTTTAGAAGTTATCACTAGTATAGAGGTCTTTTGTGACAGCCCAGATTCTGCGCAGTGTGTCATAGTAAAGTGACTATTTCAACAGCGATTGACAAGATCTTGTTTTAAAATAGTTTTTATAGGGGCATAATTTAGTATACTGTGACTTAATACAGTCAAACAAGAGTTTGGCTACGCTCAGTAGAGCAGATTCACAATTGTTTCAGAAAAAATACTATTAAAATATCAGGAAAAAAAAGAAAAAACCAAGAAGCTGATATTTTCTCATATATACATACACAACACATGAAACTGTGATCAAAAGAACAAACACATTCCACTGTGTAGCAGACCAGATTACGTATATTATAAACACGCAGCAAAAAGATCTTGTGCTATTTCAGGTGTCAATGAACATTTTAGAGGAGCTTACATGCTCATTTAATATTTAAGCATGTAACTAGTGCATTGTCTAAGTTATACAGTTTGTGGTAGTGTTGAAGTTAAATTCTATATTAACTACAGCTTTCACTCAAGATATTCTTCAAAAGATGTCATAATATCTCGCTGCAGGTTCATGTCAATTATACGAGCCATCTGCAAGAAAGCAAATCAGGGTATTTTCAGAGCAGTCAGACATTAGTAAACACTGTGCAGGTCAAATATTTAATAAAAGTTTTTTCTTAAACTACAAAGCTTGTTCCCCAAAAGTGTAGTCTTCCTCTGTTATTGCAAGTTTGAGTGTGAATGATGTTGAAGCTCCCTCTGAAAAGAGCTGAACAGGTTGAAAGCTTCAGTAGACCTTACCAGAATCTAGCATGATCTCACACTGCAGTTCTTACGTTCCATTGCACAATATTATGATTTTTTTTAAAAAAAAGTTTAATCAAAATACCAAGTAGCAATTAAAAAAAAATCATTACCTACACCAATTAAATCAGTAAGTTAGTTTTAAAAAAGCTCAGTTTTAATATTTCAGACCGGAACAGTAAGAGTAGTGCTTTTGTTGACATGGAATATGTTAAAGAAGATAGCCAGCTTGCAAGATTTGAGGTTTGAAATTATTCAGAGGGCAGGGACTCCTCTGTAAAATTTGTTTTTACCACACGATTATTCTAAGTTTATAGGAGCAATAAGACCAAGCAGATAGTTTTTCTTATTATATCACTTGAAGACCTACTTTGAGTTTCGTATTTTATTTTCTGAACTAACTCTTCAAGTAGCATAGTTCTGTTGTTTTTGATCATTCAAATCCTTTCAAATAAGAACCTGAGCTAACAATTTTATTCTCTATTAAATTTGAAACAAAATAGGCTGCCAAGGGTCTGCGACTTACTGCTTCTTTCCTTCTGCGCTCTTGTTCCATTTTTCTAGCCAAGTTACGATCTTGAACAAAAATATGTTGTTGAGCTTCAAACAGTTGTTCACTCTTATGCTTTTCTTTTTGGGGCTCAAAGTCTGTCACTACCGTGGCATCCAATCCTGTGCCTTCCTGGCCCCTTTAAAGGCAGAAGAGATAAGTATAGGATAAAAGTTATTTCTTCTCTCTCTTCATGAAAAGCCTTTGCACCTGAACAGAATTCTGTAAATAATTAAATCAGTGCGTAGCACTCAAACTGTGGTTCTGTTTCACATGTTGATTCATAGTAATGTTCCTTTGCAAGAGGTATGTGCACATAACTGTTGGGCTGCAATAGGTTAAGGTTTCCTGTGTTCCATTTCCAATCTCCAAACTACACAAAGCTTACATGAACTTTTTTTGAAAGACATCCACAACTTTCTGTTATTTCTTGGCCAGTAATACTTTGCTTCTGACTTCTTCCACTTCAACTAGTCATTTGTGTTAGATTTCTCTAACTTCAGACAAGCATCTGTAATGTCTTATCCCATAGAGCTACATGCCTGGTTTCCTCTCCATGAAAACATGTAGTATGTGAAGGTGCCCGGACTATTCACTCTGTGTTCTGAACAAGGGGTGTACTCTTGAGTCTCCCAAAGGCTCTCCAAACAAGCAACCTATTCTAATACAACCAGCAATGGGCAGGAGCAGTAGAATTTAGCAACTGACTCAGACTTACCTTTCGCAGGGTCAAACAGACAAGGAAAAATCAGGGCTACTAAAGAGGGAAATATTACAGAAAGCAGAATTTCAAAAAGGTGGCAAAACAGCAATCTAAAATATTACTGCAATGCAGTAATTAGTAGGCAGTCACTTAACCCACCCAGTGTAATAATAGACCTCAGACTGGGATACTTGTTTGTGCACCCACTAAAACAGCAGCTGCAAATATCTGGGCAAGAATACTACAGCAATAGCTTATTGAATATATTTCTCTACGGCAATGCAAAGAATTTTGCTGTCTGAAGTGATGCACGCTGGAATTCCTTTAGCTATGTTAACACCAAATTCTTAGAGACTAGATTATCCTGCTTCCCCTTTGGATAGCAATGAGATATGGATTTTCCTGGCTACAGATATAGCAAAGGTAGTTCCTGAGAACAGGTGTGAATGCTGGTCATGACCAGAGGCATTGAATGCTCCAAACAAATGAACAAAACCACCTGAAGACAAACAAACAATAGCACCTGAGAATTTTCTTTGACTGCCTGCAGAAATGATACCGATTTGGAATGGGAAAAGACACCTTGGGCATTTTTGATGGGTAGTTGTGGTTAAACTGGTACAGGTCCTGCACTTCATCTGACACACAACAGTTACCTAAGATAAACCACTTGCTCATGAATACCTAAGGCATCTAGTACCCTACAAGCAAAAACCAGAATAATATTTACAAACCTCTCTTTTTCTTGATGAAGGCTTTGCAGTTCCCTCCTGGCTTGCACCAGAGGCCTTTTTAAGTTCTGTCCTTGCCCACTCTTCTTTAATGCGGCTTCCTTAAACTGTTTGAAGGTCTCAGCAGATGTTTTTATTGGAGCTGGAAGCATCATCGTTTTGCATAAGCTTATCCAGGAACCTGTGTTTGTAAATCCCGTATCCTGAAGTTATTGGAAAAAAAGAAAACATGAAAGAGACAAAAATACTCCATTAATCATCCATTAGCTGCTCAATTCTTAAATCAGCACAACGTTGTTTTGACAACGTTAGGAATATCTGCAACAAAATATCCTTGCTTCGGGAGAATATTAGTGCAAATACAGCAGTCTAAGCAGACTTCAATATGTTTTCTCATCGACTTGGAGATTCTTTATCAATATGCTAAAAATTGTTAGCCTTTGTAGCTATTCTTACCCAATCCTTTATGTCCTCCTCTCCTTTTTTTTTTTTAATTCCAGAAAACATAAATTCACAAGACTGAGCTTATGCAAGGCCCAGTGCGAACATTTTCACATGGAAAACATCCATCTTATTTCTATACACGATCCTTACATAACAATAGTTTTGTATTAGGTTTGTGGGTTTTCTTTGTTTTAAATACCAGTGTTTTCTTTTTATTTTCCCTTCTCCAGTAACACTCTCTTCACAGCGTAAAACTGCATTAAACCATTTTTCTTAAGAAGTCCTGGCTCGAGTAGAAGGTCACATATTTATGAGGGAAATAACTAACTTACTGAATTCCAAAAATAGGTTAGAGCTTTCTGAAAGCTAACTGTCTACAGAAAAATCCTAAATGTTTTAACTCACTGGACTATATACAAACTTTTCAGGTCCAGGGGCTGACAAGATCCATTATTTAGACTAGTATTTTTGATTTGATGTTTTCAACCAGCTAATTATCATAGAAGAGTTTAAATAATAGGTAAGAAAATTCCTTTGCTCTTGTATTTAATATAACCTATTGTATACTAGGAAATATTTTGCTTAACTTTCATAAAAACCTTCAGAGTATTTCCCAGTTGTAATGATATTAAAAAAAAAAGTAGCGTGCCATTTCAAAACAGGTTTTTCAATAGCACCCAAGGCTATATTCCACATTACTCTTATTTTTGTTACTGGGTCAGCAAGGGACAGCAGACTAATAGTTTGAATATTAGAACTAGATGAAGAAACACTAGCTCCTTGTTTAAATATTAAAATTAGATGAGTGTATTTGGTTTGTGTGGCAAGGTTTTGATAGCGGAGGGAGCTACAGAGATGGCTTGAGAAGCTGCTAGAAGCTTCCCCTGTGTTTGATAGGGCCAACGCCAGCTGGCTCCAAGACAGACCTGCCGCTGGCAAAGGCCAAGCCCATCAGTGATGGTGGTAGCATTTCTCTGATAGAATATTTAAGAAGGGTAAAAAGTTGCTGCACAAGCAATTTGGAGCCACAGAGAGGAGTGAGAATATGTGAAACAGCTCTGCAGAGACGAAGCTCAGTGAAAAAGGAGGGGGAGGAGGTGCTCCAGGTGCCAGAGCAGAGATTCCTCTGCAGCCCATGATGAAGACCATGGTGAGGCAGGTTGTCCCTCTGCAGGCCTCAGAGGTTAAAATGGAGCAGATATCCACCTGCAGCCCTTGGAAGGCCCCACCCCAGAGCAGGTGGATGCCTAAACAAGGGTGTGAACTCAAGGGAAGCCTATGCTGGAGCAGGCTCCCGGCAGGATCTGTAGGCTTGTGGAGATAGAGTAGTCCACACTGGAGCAGGTTTGCTGGCAGGACTTGTGACCCCGTGGGGGACCCATGCTGCAGCAGTCTGCTCCTCAAGGGCTGCACCCCACACAAGGGCCCAATACTGGAAGGACTCACATTAGAGAAGTTTGTGGAGGCCTGACCCCAGTAGGAGAGACCCCACACTGGAGCAGGGGAAGAGTGTGAGGAATCCTCTCTCTGAGGAAGAAGGTGCAGCAGAGACAACGGGATGAACTGACCACAATCCCCATTCCCTGACCCACTGTGCTGCTCAAGGGAAGGAGGTAGAGAAATCAGGAGTAAAGTTCGTCTTGGAAAGAAGAAAGGGGTAGAGGGAAGGTGGTTTTTAAGATATAATTTTATTTCTTACCAATCAAACCAAAGAAGGGTAGTAATGAATTAAATTAATTTCTCCAAATCAAGTCTGTTTTGCATGTGACAGTAACTGCTGAGCAAAGCTCCCCTCTTCATCTCAACTCATGAGCTTTTTGGTATATTTTCTTTCATTTATCCAGTTGAGGAGGAGAATGATAGAGTGGCTTTGGTGGGCACTTGGCATCCAACTGGTGTTAAACCACCAAAACAATATAAACCATGTTTTTAACAACAATGTGGATGGGTTATTTTTAACTTAATCTTATATCATTTACCTTCAGAAATCAGAAACCATAGATTTACCTTAGATTTTTGATTGGTTGTTTTTAACACTAGAAATAAGATAAATATCTAGAGTTTCTAACAACGCCCAAGACCTATCAGACACTAAATATTTGAATCGTAAAAGACCAGGTTTTCAGAGAAGATCCGAGGACAGGGAATTATTGATCCTAGTAAGTATACTCAAGCTCTTTTCCTCAAATAGGACTTGAGCAACACTTACCTTTCTTGGAAGAATTGTGAATTTTGGCTCTAGCATATTTTTACCATTAGGTTTATCTTTAGCTGTACAATGACCTGATGGAAGAATAAAAAAGATTTTTCACTCATGTTGATTTTATGTAGTAGGCTTCCTCAAATTTAAGTGAGAAAAACTTACTCATTCTAGAAATTGACTTAATTTAAAACTGCATTTTTAAATTATCATTAAATAGACTTCTGTAGTACTAGGGACTAGCCAGAAAACCACACAGTTAAGAAAAGCCACACATTGTAGGATAGATTGATGGGGTTTATTACTTTTTTTTTTTTAAAAAAAATTACATCTTATGTATACTTTGCAATATTCCCCTCTAAAGAGCTTCTGGAATGAAAATCTAGCTGTATTCTGAAAAAGCAACTATTTTAGAATGAACAATATTTTAATCACTCAGCAATCATTCAAAACCATCATTTTAGAGCCACTTGCAGCAATGCCAGCCTTTATGGAACCTCTTGCTGAAGGACGCTGCTTTGTAATCTGAAGGGAAGCTAGTCATTATCAGTTTTGTAAATTAAGCTTCTTAACAAGCCGCCATTAAACTGAGTGATACACGAAGCCTTCGCCCATACCATCCGAGGTGCCACAAGTCTCAAATCAAGAACTCTTGTTTCAGAGGTGCAGGTAACCTCACAAAAATGCCCAAGACAAAGCTCAATGAATTTCTGTAAGCATCCACTTCTAAATGAGTTCCCCTCGCTTGATCTAAGTAGATGCACATAGTACTGAACACTCTCCAAACTTCCTATCAATAGATTATAAACCCTACAACACTTGTTTAAAATACTAAGAGCCAAAAACCTGTATCCCCCCCATCTTCCAGCTTTCTACAGAAGTTAATTGTGGAAAGGCTAAGATAACCCTGGACGCATATCATTGCAGGAACAAACACCACTGTGTGATGGAAGTGCGGGCACAGCTACACTCGTTGAACAGTGTTAAAACCTCTGCTATGCAACATAATGCTGAAGTTCAAGTGCACTCAAAGGTAAAGTCTAATAATACAGGAACTATCTGGTAACGAAACACAGGAGCTCCTTTACAACTGTCCCTTGAAAAAGGGGAGAAGATAGAAACAGTACAAATTAAATGAGGATTAGGAATAGAAAGTTAAGAGGAATAAAGACGAAGCAGTAAACAATTAAGGATGGAAGGGACCAAGCTTTCTCAACAGTTTTTTATTCCTGCTTGTTTTCCCAACCCTTTAAGATATTACACTAACACCAGGATCTTGATAGTTACAGTCACACAGTATACAGAACAGGAGTTCAAGTTTTAGGCAGCCTCACAACTTATAGAAGTGAAAAATCATTCGCTGAATCCATGGAATCCATGTACCAAACCCAGCTGCTACAAGTCTAAACAAAGGGGGTAAAATGTGTCTGCATAGGAGTGTCAAGAGCATGAAAATATTAAACAGAACATCCTGGAAAATTAAATCACCATTTTTAGAGTTGCTTTAATACAACTCACATGCTTGGCTTCATTCTTTGGCAACAGTTAAAGAGTTCATCAGTGAGAAAGCTGTCTTTAAATTTAATGAAGTTTTCAGGAGCTTTTTCCTCCCCTTGTCAAGCCTATACAGGTAGTCTAGAGAGGAAAAGAGTAGAGAAACCACCAAAACAATCATGTCTAGTAACATGAGGCTGTCAGCAGGGATGTTCAGAATTCTTGAGTTTGAAATACTTATGAAGCCTGATGCATCTCTAAATGGATGCAGCTTTCAGGGAACCCATGTTCTTGTAAAAATTGCAAGTTTGTTCCATGGTGAAAGCCTGTTTGACACTGCTTTACCATCAGATCCTTGTCACTAAGAGCCAGCGACTGTAATTCAAAATACACACTAAGTGCTCTGGGAAAAGATCTCCATGAAGCTTCAGCAGAAGACAGCTTAAAGGCCAGTGAAGTTTGACAGATTGGAGCATAAGGCTGCGTTACTTAGCCCAAGTACTAATTTCAGAAAGCTCTTTAATCAAAAAGTAATTTTGCTCATATATATTTTTAACACAGAATAAGAACCAAGCATCCATTTATCTTATCTTGGGAAAAAAAAACACCAAACCAACCCCAACAACCCAAACACAAAACAAGACCCCCCAAAACCAGCAAATCAAAAAAGAAAAGAGGGAGGGGGTACAGTTTTCCCTTGCTGTTATTCTGCAAACTGATTCATGTACCAGTGTTCAGCATTTTATTTCTTTAAACCAGATTCATATACATTTAACTTTGCAGCCCTGATATCAGTTACAGTTTTGGTTATGACAGTACATACTTTGTTCTTGACTTATGGGTATTGAATCAGCAGTTCTCTCACTGGCCTTGTCTTGAAGTTGATTTGGTTTGTCTAGATGTATCATTTTCTCAGCTTGTTTACTCCAGTCAGCACTGTCAACCTGGGAAGTTGTGTTGGATACCTAGAAGAGAAGTTAGACTTCAGGAGATGTTTTGAAGTGCTAAACACGTGGATTCTTATTATACAGCAGCAGGATTAAAGATTTAGAAGCTTAGAGCAGTAAATTGTTGTAGCTCTAGCTTCAGTAAACACTGGGGAACACTTAGATTTCATTCATATTATAGCAGTCAAAGCAAGTCCTTACATTAACACTGTAGATGTAGAACAGGAACTGCTCAGAGATCCCAAGTGATGGAGCAGGTACAATGAGAAACTAATAGAAGCTCTTTAACCCTTAACACAGTACAACACAAGAGAAGTTGGCTTTTACGGCTGTAAAGCCAGTTGCTAGTTTACGGATGAGGGCAGCTGTATTACTTCAGCTCCCTGGTACGTTTTTTCTGTGCAAGATTGTGTAGTAATCTCCTTGAACTGGGGAGCTCAAGTCTCATAATATGTACTTGCTGCCTTGGACAGTGGATACAAATGGGAAAGGGCGAGTTGCTTCTCTTCTTGCAGGGCACATTCTTGTCCTCATAGACTCTAGAGGTAGTTTTTATCCATTTCAGAAAATAAAAAGCTATTAAAATCTAGCTAGAACAGCTATGTTTAAAAAACACATTGAGAAAGGTAGTTAGACATCTTAAGATGGAAGCAATGCTGCTGCTGGAGAAACATCAATAACTTTCTTTCCAACATAGAGGCCCTTCTAACCAGGATACACTCCAAGAGCATACTAAGACAGAAATCAACAGTGACTAAGTATTTCAT
>WEIS01013670.1:0-10607 GCA_013389965.1 Todus mexicanus | reverse complement strand
CCTCGCACCTTTTCTCTATTTCTCCTGGAGCTCTTGAGATGGTAAGAGGTATTTCTACTCTCGTGTGTGATTCTGCCAGTTCACATGTAGTCTACAATTTGCCTGCTGCAGACTGAGCTGGAAAGGATCCATTTGAGAACTGAGGCTACTGAAGGGACAGGCATTGGCCATGGGTGACTCTTACTCTGTCCTGACCAGAGCACTCACCTGTTACTACTTTACTAGTTGGAGTCTTAGCTCTGGTTGGCTCCCTTGCTACAAAGAAAGGGACGAGAGAAAAGAATGGTTGAGTTCTAGGCAAAGCAGGTTGTGGCATCTTCTCAAAGGAGGCTCTCTTGTGCAATACCAAGCCAACCCAGGCCTGGCGAGCCCAGTGGGTCTAAGTGGGAGAACTTTAGCCTGGAGTTGAGTGTACACCTTCTTGCCCACCCTCCACTGGTGACTCTTTTGCACCCAGGGTCAGCATCGGCCAAGGAGGTGGCATCTGTCATGGGGTGTGCCAGGCCCCGAGCATCCTTTGGGTGGAGAGCATGCCTTGTGTTCTGTCTCTCGCCCAAAACTGTCCCAAGGTGTAAACTGGAGATGCATTTCCAGTTTCATGGCCTTCTCCTCCCTCCACTGTGCATTTTCAGGGCACTACCATGAGGGGAGGGAGTCTGTGGGGCACCTGCTGCTGAGGAGAGAATGGCAGGAGCTGGAAGGAGCAGGCAGAGCAGCAGGGAGGAGCCTTACCGGGATGTGTCGAGGACACAGCTGAGGAGGGAGATGAAGCAAATGAAGGTGAGGTGGCAGGTAAAGAACTGGTGCTTGGAGACATTCTTGTCGGTGGGCTGCTGGTGAATGTGGCTGGGGTGGTCTTCTGCGTGCTGAGCTGCTGCTGTGGCTCGGTTGGTATTCTGTGCGTGACTACAGAGAGAAAAGTATGGGTTAGTTGAAGGTGGCAGTGCAAGAGCAGAAAGCAGAGGAGGTGGGCAATACCCAGGCAGAAGTCCCTGAGTATGGGTGGGGGTAAGAAAGGCAGGACCAGACCCCAGTAGGTCTTACTGGGCAAGAGGGAGAAACGGGCCAAAGGCTCCCTCACCCCAAAACAGGGAGCAAGCACTGGACCTGAAGGGTGCCTGGTGACAATTCAGCACCCCCTGCCTCTTCCTGGAGCTCCTGAGGGAAGACGAGCCTCTCTGGAGGCGCCTGTCTCCCCTCCAAGGCATTCCAGACTGGGCAAGAACATCATCTGGAATAGCTGGGGTGAGCAAAGCAGAGTCTGAGGCCAGGAGCATCTCTCAGCTGCCTCTTACTCACCCACTGAGACTTCCTGGTGCAGAGTGGTTGCCTGGCTTCCCTCACTCTCTGTAAAGCAAGGAAGAATGGCTATTAGTGCTGGTTGGCACTGGCAAGGTTCCTACTTCAAGTGGGTTGTGATGCTTTCTCAGAGGAAGCTGTAAGAGCTGGCACAAGAAGACCCAGATGTGTGCACCCCAACAGGACTTTGTGGGAGACATGTGGATTGGGAGAGGGTGTTCATCTGTCCTCCCACTACAACAGACTTGCCCCCACCCCCTGTCCCAGCCTCTGGTGTCAGTTACTAACCTAGCAATCAATGTCATATGGCCTCAGAGGGGACTGTCCTTGATTGTGTGTGGAGTACCTGACATTCGCAAGTGTAATTTCCTTGCTTTAATATTTATTTCTGGAAGAGTTTGTTACAATGGCTTGGGGGAGCACACATTCTGCCAGCCAGGAGTTTTCAAGAACTCGCTTTGAAGCATACAGAGATTGTGCCTGAATTTGGAGGCAGTGTGGAGCATGGCCTTCAAGAGAAATGCTAGGTTTGAGATGATATTTGAAGGTCAGATGCTTGCTCCATTGGCAAGACACATAAATATCCATTTTTATCACACGCCTTCTGTTACCTGTGTCCTTTCCTATCAGTTTGCAACGTTAAGACAACCAGTAAGAACGCTTGGGGTTTTTGTTGTTTTTTTTTAAAATAAGGAATACACCAACAGGTATCTTGTGAGTGATGACTTCAACTGGTGGATATCAAAAAGTGCTACTTACCTGCTGTTGTTAGGTGAGGCTTGCTGAAAGTTGTGATGCGAGATGTGCTTTGAGTAGGTGTTGAGGTGGTTGTCGTTGCCTTTTTGACAGTGGTCTTGAAGGGTGGCGTGGTGGACCCTACTTCTTCCTTCTCTGATGGAGCAGTGGCTGATGAGGCAATGGGTGTTGTTCTTTTTGTTGAGGTAGTTATGAGAGGTGTAGTGATGGTTGTAGTCATCTTTGGTGTGGTAAAAACTGATGTTGTATGTTCTTTTGGAGTAAAGGTAAATAATATAATGTGAGTAATCAAGCTATTGAGTACTTAAGAATAGACAAAGATATTCATAGTCCAGAGACCCAGTTGTCACCCTTGGCCCTTGAGTATTTTTTGTTCTACGGTCAGCTAGGATAGGGTTAATTTTTCACTAGAAGCTGGGAGGGGAGGCCACAGCCAGGATAGACAACCAAACCAGCCAAAGGGATAGTCAACACCAGACTGATGCCATGGTCACTAGATAAGGGTGGAGGGTGGGTGGGGTTCTGGCTCGGTGCAGGGCCAGATGGTTCAGTGCATTTTATATCATTCACTTTATACATTGTTTCATTTCTATTCTTCTTATTACTGTTGTTTCTTCTCCTCCTGCTTTGTTCTATTAAATTCTCCCGATCTCAGCCCATGGGGTTTTGCTTTTTCTTCCCTATTCCCTTTCCAAGAGAGGAAGGGGTTGAGGGAGCAGTCATGTGGTGCTCAGCTCCTGGCTGAGTCTAAACCACGACATCTGTGTAATTGTTTGTATTTGTTTTCTCACAAGCTCGCCAGATCTTTCTCTGCTTGTTATTTGGGTTGTTTGGGTTTTTTGTCTCTTATCGTTTTTTGTTCTCATTTTCTGTATTCTTTCCCATATTGGATTATTTTAATATCATTTTTCTGGCGTTACCGTTGTTGCCACTTACTGACTGAAGTCTGTGTGGGCTTTGCCCAAATGGCAATTTCATTGGCTATTCCTGTGTTCCAACTCAGCCACAGTTTCAGCTCTCCATAATTGATAATACAAATCTGAACATCACCACACTACAGGTCTTCTCTTGTCCCAGTGCACAGACCATCCCTTGCAATGGCCACCTTTGAAGTTGTGTTTTGACTCCTGTGGGACCTCTTTTTAGCTCTGCTTCCCCCCAGTAGCTTGGGTCCAGGATGGCTCAGTGGTTGAAGTGGATGTTGGTGGGAAGCTACATGTTATTATGAGTCTCCACAAGCCATAGAATCAAAAAGGAGGAGTCAGCCTCCTGAGAGCAGGACTCTAGAACCCCAGACTAAGATGCTGCGCTGACACCTGTGTGATTCTGCACTGGAGCTTGCTTACATTACTCAGAATTAACAGGTTGGGTGCTCCTTTAGGCTAACTCAACCAGTCATGGAAAAGAGGCTGAAGCTGAGCTAATAAACCCAACTGGAGCTGAGCTGCCTCACTGTTTGTGGAACCTCTAATGTCCTTCTCAGGTGAGTCATGCAAGTGATTTTTGGTTGTATTTTTAACCTAGTGTCTATATTTTTTCTATTTCTGTGGACTTTTGATCTATGCCTCTCAGCGTTTCTAGTTCACAAACACCTTTCTGGAACATGCTTTGCCTGCGTCATGGTTTGGAGTCTCACTCTCAGCTGTTCAAACATCTTGCAGCGCTTTCTTACTAGAGTGGTGTCTATGTATAGAGCAGGTTTGCTATTATTTATTTTCCACAGTAACGCTAAAAACTTACCAGTCGTTGACTTTATTGTGACAAGAGATGATGCTGGTGAAGTTCTGGGAACTGTGATTTTTGAGGTTATTGCTGGATTTGTAGTCTCAGCTGATACAGTGGCTGCAGGAGAAGTGCCACCAGGTACTGTTGGTAGGGCGCTTGTGGTGGAGCTTCCTGTTACTTTAGGCTGAACTGTTGTTACTAACAGAAAAAAAAATACCAAAATTAAAGAATAAGAAATAGTTCTTGAGAATCTATTTTAAATATGTCAATATATCAATTATATCAATGTATCAATTATTTTTTTGAAGTAAAAACACTGTCTTAATAACTATTAGTAGTAGCTACTACTAAAACCTATTAACCTTTTAGATCAAACATCTGAGAGAAGTTACTCTCTGGATCCCTTTGCAATTCTGTGCAGTGATTACATTAAACAGGACTTCTGGCAGAAGCTTTATAGATTTTTCTTCATCAGTTTAAAGTGAATTTGGCATAAGTACTTGTGCACAACAGCAGAGGTGGAGTGGTATTATTCACACAGCTGACAGTGTAACATTTTCTCAATACCATCTGTCTTCAANCCATCCCTCAGGTATGTCAACTGCACCACTCAGCTTGGTGTCATCTGCAAGCTTGCTGAGGGAGCCCTCTTGTCCATCAGAGACAAGATCTACATCACTAACATAGACATTTTGTTACTGATATCTGGGAGCACCTAAGTGTGTTCAGGAAAGACTGTTCTCTCAGTAATCTTTTTTCTTAAGCTGTCTAACAAATATTTCTGGGAATTTTTTTTTTATAATTATGATACCCACTCATTTTTCATCATTGCATCTGATGTGAAACTGGCGACTCCGCTATATCATGCAAAAAAGGATATTGTTTACCTCATAAACACAGGACATAAGTGTGTAAGTACTATTATGTAAGTACATAAACTAACCTGTTGAAGCTGGAGATGTTTCAGGTGTGGTCGTAGTGATTTCATGTCCTGCAGTGGCAAAGTAGAACAGATTAAGTTTGTGAATGCAAGCATCTTAAAATATTCTCAATAAGGCAAATTTCAGATTGGATTCAAAGGACTGTGTTAATTAGCGAGATATTCCTGAAAATGCTTAAGATTATGTATTTCAGTGGTAAGCATCAGAAGTGAGATATTTCTGAAAATGCTTAATAAGTATTTCAGTGGTGAACTTCATATTGAAGGACCCAAACACTGGTAAAGAAATCAAACAATGGCAAAGAAATCAATACATCTTAGAATAATAATAATGGACATGAGTAATTTTTGCTACCTTTCCTTAAGGAAATGCTTAAGGGCAGCTCAATTTTCACGGATAATGGAAAGATGGTTTTTGTATGTAACTGAGATTGCTAGCTGAGATGAGGTACTAGGAAAAATACCTTCTTTGACAAGACACAAATGTTTTACTGTTGTTTTCCAGTTACTGTAGAGAAATACAGGGAGTATATTGCTTGCTGCTTACCACATGGCATGCACTTTTCCTTCTCATGGTCATAGTATTCTTCGTGAGAGCAGTTGTAACAGCCTGAAAAAGGGGAAGAGACGTTTGTCTTACATCTGTCAGAGAACAGCACTCAATTTATATTCTTTACAATCTAATATCTTACATTTCTGTTATTAAAAAACTGTATCGATTGCAACATCATCTATTTGGGTCAGCATTTCCAATGCCATCCTCAGAAGAAGGGTCTGCCTAGGTAATATTTTTTTTGTTTCTCAGCTGTATATATACACTTCAGGCCATGGTCTAGTGGCCAAGGAGATGTTGGGTGGAAGGTTGGACTTGATGATCTTAGAGGTCCTCTCCAACCTTAATGATTCTATGATGTCCATTTATCTAATAAAAATATTAACTGCTCTGTCCATGTATTTTCTTACCCAAGTACAACGTATTCTTCTGATTTGATGCCATCAGAGAATTTACCTTCAGGACAGGCTGAGCTCAATATAAAGCCCGATGTAGTAGAGATGCTAAATTGATAATGTATTTAAAGCAGTAGCAAGGTAAAGATTGGCGAAGCCACTTCAAAGACAGCATCAATTAGAACAGCATCCTTTAACTGTGCTGTGACCAATTGAAAAAAACAGAGTTGCAAAGAATTACTGTGTTCCTGCTTCCTGGTCTACACCAGCAGAGCTTCTTACCTTCAATGTTGACATATTTGTAGTTCTGATTTGGACAGTTGCAAGGTCTGTAGTGCCAGGTGCAGTTGTCACTTCTGAAGTCGTAGGAATAAGCATCGCCACTTCCTGGCTTTTTGTGGGAGTTGAAATACTCACAATAGACAGCTGAAAAAGGTGGAAGGCAGAGAGAAATCGGAATTTATTAAATTCCTGGCATGTTATTTTCACAGGGCTAATGGGAGGACAAAACTTATCAACGGTTTGAATCAAAACTTTTGTCACTAAAATTATTAGCTTTTGATGGAAACTGACATTTCCACTCCAGTGAGATCAATTTCTTTTTCACAAATGCACTACTCAGGCATTTCCACCTTTTTTTTTTTAATGCATAACACCACAAAATGTTGAAAACAAACCAAAAAGATGGCACTCTAGCACTGATTTAAAGCACACTCCTCCTCTTTTTTCCTCCATTCACAGTGTGCTGGAAGCCCTTGATATCTCTTTCCTGTTTTACAGCGTTACAGCCAACACAGCTGTCTGTATTTCCCTGACATCTGCACAGAGGGCGATTTCATCATAGCTAAAATGAAACATCTTTTCTCACAATTTCATACTCCCTCCACTGACAAACTGGCAGTTCACTATGTAGCGGCAGCAGAAGAAACACTCTGCCTTCTGTGGCCATGGTATTTTCTCCTTCCTCCATGGTAAAAAGAGATGCAACATTCCGGTTAATTTAGCACAAATGAAAACTGCAGATTTCAAAGCCCAGGTGATTCCAGTCAACTCTTTGGCCATAGAGAAAACGCAACTGAGGAGGAGCTTACTAAGCAATTAGCTACGTTGCTGTATTAATATAGTCACAGTAACAATATTGATTTTTTAATATGTTTAAAGAGAACTTGAAGTAACTTACGGCAGAACTCGGGGGTCCTCCAGTCAATGCAGATGCCTTTCTCCAAGCATGCCATGGCGTACACTGCGATGGCATCGCACATGCATTCGCAGTCCCCTCCAATGTCACAACCACAGGAGTCTCGAACACAAGCCTCATAATAGGGCATGCGATTCACCTGCGTTGGAAAATGAAGGAATGGATTCTCCAGGACTCTTTTGTTGCCCGTTGAGAAGGTGTTTTTTCCCTGGGCTCAACAATATGTGTCCATTAAGTGAGAGGAACGAGTATTTCCTCTGAATGCTTCTCAAAGCAATTATAACTCTACTTCATACAAATCTTTTTAGCAAAAGCAAAGGTGTCTCCACATCAACAACAGAAGTGGATGGTGTTTGCTAGTTGAGGATGTCCCTGCTCCCTGCAGAGGGGTTGGACTAGATGACCTTTGGAGGTCCCTTCCAACCTAAACCAGTCTGTGATTCTATGACTCAGGCTTTTCTTAACTTCGGTGTTCTAAGCAAAGGTTAAATGGTTCTGAAGGAGTAAACAGTGCATTGATCCGTATCAGGCATCATCAACCAACTGACTAATTTCCAGTACCGAAGTCTTCCCTCTTTTTTCACTCTGATATTTTTAACTGCTCAGTTAATGCCATATTTAGCTTTTCTGCTTGCAGAAGGGCTGGTGCAGTGCAAATAAACAAGGATGAAGATTCATGTAAACAAGAACTATAGCATATCTATTTTAGGAAGAGATAGCCATAAAATGTTTTATATGTATTTTAATAAGACAGTCATAAAATGTTATATATATATTATTAAAACATTTTGGGGAAGAGAAAATCAAGTGTTGGAGTGTGAGCATTTCGAAAGCATACAGATTATGCCTGTAAATAAAAAGAAGGCTAAATCAGTTCTTACCTTATTGTGGCAGGCAGAAAAGACCTGACTGTTGATGATGGAACATGTCTTTTCTGCCCATGCTCTACGATACGGGTTCTTGCTACAGGGGTCCACTACAAAGTACACATCCCCGCAGAGAGGATTCTCCTTCCAAGAGTTGACAAATTCCAATTCATTGGAGGCCACGTACTTGCTTCGAGTTTCAAAATCGTCCTTCATATTGCCATTGTAGTTCCCACACAAGCCACATATGGTTTCCTAGATTGAATGAAAGCAGCAATGTTGGTTCAGCAAGTTATAGCTACTCACCTTCCTGTTTGATTTCTGAATGTTTCCTGTGCTTTAGTAGTAAATGTGATCTACAGACACTCGCTCCTACATTCCTAGTGTCTTATGCATGAGATTCTGTTCACCAGTGGACGAATGCGTTTCTCCTCTAAACCATGAACTGTCATCATCCAGAGATCACTCAGTCATCAGTTGTGTAAAATACAAGCACTTAGTTCAAAAATTGCCTGAATGCAGGAGGGTAATCACTTAAAAATCAGACTCTAGTGAACATTTCTGCTGATTTGGAGATAGTGATGAAAATGAATTGCTAGTAACATCTCACAGATGGTGGAGTCCCCACCCCTGGAGGTATTTAAAAGATATATAGATGTGGTGCTGAGGGACATGTTTTAGTGGTGATTTGGCAGTGCTGGGTTAATGGTTAGACTTAATGATCTTAAAGGTCTTTTCCAAACATCATAGAGAGTCAAGGCAACTGTTGTCAAACGTGCCGTTCAATCTGACCTGAAGGATAGGTCTCTGAAGAAGTTATTCTGCAGTACCTGTGTTTCTCTGGAAATCTTGATGAAGAAGTTCATGTGCTTATTCCAGATAAGGGTCATGTTGTATTTTCCTGGGATAACAACATCAAACATCAGGTGAAGGGCGTTATTTTTCACTTTATATTGTACTCCAGGATTTTCCCCAGAAACAGTGAAGGTTTCATCTCGCAGGATGATTGTCAGATTCTGGAAGAAAAATTTATTAGGATGTTATAGTTTATCGAGTTTCCATATTTTGCCTACTCTGTGTCACATTGCTGAAGATCAGATCCTGTGCTACCACAGATGACATTCCCACTTATTTTCGAAAAGTGATGGCAGTCAGGTGAAATGCTTTCATGTCTAGATCACCAACAGAAAGGTTTGTCTGGGGCATGGATCCTAAGCAAACAAACTTTTTCACCAGAGCACTGACCAGCTGAAACTGCCAGTATTTAGTCAGGGATGGGAGGATGGGACAAGTGTGTGCTGCTTGTGGTGACTGTTCCTCGGAATAAAATCTCACATGTACGTATTCTTTTTTGTTTCAGAAAATGAAGGTGATCTGATACTCCTGGACGTTACTGTCCCATAGATCTGAGAGCAGTAAAACTTCCCCAGTTCTGGAAGTTGTCACACAGCAGTAGAAGTGAGGATAACTGTTCATTGCTGTAGTTTCATGGATGTATCTCAGGTAAAATCTGAATATATTTCGAATTGCAGATAGTACCTGGACTTAGAGAAATCTGGAGATATTTTGCTCACCATCCATGATGAGAATTGCTTAATTTTATACTATTGTTTTTCTGAGTTTGATGTTTCTGTGTGTGTGTGTAAATCAGTATCTTTTAACAAAGCAATTCACTTCTGAGTCAGTGTAGTTCTAAATTTTATGGCTTCTATGTAGGCAAGAAGCTTGGGGACTGAAACACTGACACGAGAATCGAAGAAAACCTGATGGCAGTTCCTGCTAAAACTGAAGCTCTAGGTTTAGCACATAATTTCACTTACAAGCCATCGCTTCAGAGACACCGCTAAAGCTTCCAAAAGGGAAGCAAACATGGGTTTAAAATAGCTCTTTGGCTGGATAACACCAGAATGAAGATCTTACCCCAAGGTAAATGCTGATGGATCTGGAGCATGTAACCCCAGATTTCCCACAGATGACGTTCTCCGTAACAATTTTGAAAGAGGAGACAGGTCTGTTAACACTGCAGCCATCCTAAAAAAAATCACAAAGCACACCACAAAAAAATCACAAAACCTCAATGGATTCTGTGTCTGGGGTCTTCCAACTTACAACGTAAAAGGATAAAAAGAGTAAAGAGAGCTTAAACCATGTGATGCCTCTGATTCTGCCTGCTTTGGGAGATGATGAGCTCTGATTTGGTAGTCAAACTGACTTAGGTAGCTGGTACAGAATACATACCTATCAATGACTATTTAAACATTATTAAATCTAAAATTGGTTGTAATTGCATTTTAAAAAAACCCTGTGTTTTGAGAAGTCTTTTCATCTTCAGTATTGAAATATGCAGAAAATATAACCCCACATTGTTCATAAAGATTCAGAGTGGTTACGGATACATTCTAGGATATTTTCCTCAGCCATTTCAATCAAGCTGTTTCTTGATGCTACGATACTGCCAAAAGAAGCAGTAAGAAAGAGGCACATTACCATAGCTAATATGTATTCACAGTTGCCGTCAAACACAAAACGCTGTCCGTCAAAAGTGGTGATGTGGCCTTCTCCGTACAGATTGCACGTTGAGGAACACTTGGATTTCTGAGCACATTTCCATTTGCCTTTTGTGCAAGTGCTGGGAGCGAGAAGAGAAACTGTATTCAGATTTCAAAGCATGCCACCTTAACCTGCTTCTTGTTGTATGTGGATGCTTTTATCGTGCATGTATATAAATGAAAGACATTTATTTAATTGGCTTGTGTACACTGCAACCAAGTTACAATTAATAAAAGAACCGTAACTAAAAGTTATGGGCTGCCTAGAAAATTAATTCATGATAAAGAAGAAATTGTAACTCATTTTCCCCTTCTTTTTTTTTTTT
>WEIS01013669.1:679-17914 GCA_013389965.1 Todus mexicanus | reverse complement strand
TAATTTATTTTTTTAATTTTCTGTTGATTCTTTACCACAGTTATAAGTTTGGAAAGTACCTGAAGAGAGTAAAATCCCGTATAAATGCAAAATCATTCTGTGATAACCTAGTCTCATGTAACATCTGTAACTTTGGATTCCTTTTGCCAGCATTTAGAGTAAATTAAGATTGAACTCCTGCTTTAAAGTGTATCTTTGATCCTACTCCAGAACTATTACGTATAGTATACAGAAATCACAGGAGAAAACTTCGACCTTTCCTTGGTTATTTCCAATACTACAATTACCTCCCAGCAGAGTTGCAGTCTTTCATTCAACTTTTACCATAGGTAATATCAGCTCTAATTATCTGTAGACATTTTACTTACATTGTTAACTTAAAAGTTAACAACTGCATGGATGCTTTCAGGTAATGTTCAGGATACTACAGACTCAAGGGAACAAGCCCAATCCAGCCAAAGGGTGTCTCACATACACCAGTTCAGATGAGAGAGCTGATTCTCACACCATTACTGGTACCAGTAAAAATACCTGGGCACTGTGGCTGAGAAGATGTGAGGCACAGTGATGTCTTAAGAGGATACTGCCAAGAATGTCTTAGAAAATCAAGGGGTAAGGCAGAAACTGGGAGTGACAGGAAGAAAAGAGTGGGAAGCATAGACCTCTTGTGCCATCAAAAACATGGGAACACTGGAAGGAAAGTGGCATAAAAGACACTGCTTGGTTTCATGCCGTTGTACGGGCTGGCAAAATTTACAGTCACTGAAGTATTTGCTCTATTACATTATGTTTTGCCCTTCCATCAGTGAGGACACATGTATGTGTCTCCCATCCAGCTGCCAACAGCAGGAACTTCAATGCTTTGATACTTTAAGTGTCAGCACTGGTGGAAATCAGACAACAGAGTTCAAAGTTATTGGGATGAGGAACCATATAAACCAGCATGGACACTTGATAAGGTTGACACAATAAAATCCACACTCATTCTAACACAGCCACATGCCTGCTCTGTAATAATGAATTTGTTTCATCTCTCTTTCCACCCTTTGTGGGAATATCTAGCTTTAATTCCACTGCACATTAAAACTGTGAACAGCTTTAGCTAGTAAACAAAAGGCAGAGTTTTGCACTGATGTTGTTCTTAATGCATAGATTGCATACTATAGTAATCCAAGCGCGTAACACATAACTACCAAGCTTTGCCAGAAGAAATTAGCCCTTCCACTCTTATTTAGTATTTTAGCAGACACTTTACGCAAAGCATGCAAAAGCAAATCCAGAGTCCAGGTCTAAACATGAAGCGTAACGAAATGCAGAGTTGTTTTGTTCTTTAAGTCAGTTTGGGTTTATCTTTAGTAACATAAGAAAAAAAAATGTGACCAAAACTGCCATCAAAGAATGAAAGGTAAGTAGGGATATAGAAACAAATAATATGGCTCAACAGTACTGCAACCCATAGGTATAACGCATGTGCAGCCATCCTTCAACACCCCAGCCTCAGAAGCAGCACTAACCACCCCCATAGTTCAAACAGTGGGGCTGATCCATCAGTCTACTGATCAACACACTCAAACTTCATCCCTGATCTCCCAGGAGATCACTTAGGGACAAGATCACTGCATGACTTGCCCAGTGAAGCTGTCACTTCGTAACCAGGTTTTTGCAAAACAGCAACTACTGGTACATAGGTGATTAAAATAGAAATATTAAAAGTGTATCTTAGAAACATCAAGAAGCTTGTAGTCCAAAAATAAGTATCAGATACTGAGAAATGAAGAATGGCCTTAAAATATACATATAGATGTGTAAGTTTGCAACTTCAACATCCACCCTAATTATTATTCAGTAATTTAAAACAATGAAATCTGTTTATCTTCAACTAAACAAATCTTCGGTACACTACTGGCAATCTTCACAGCAGGAGCTAAGCAGCCCTTACTAAAAATGTAAAATGTGCCTTTAGCAATCATGCTAATTAATGTTATGCCTCTAATAGTAGCATGAGAAAGAAAAATATCTCTATGTTTGCCACCATTTCACACAGATTCAAAAACAGAGCCCACATGCCTGCTGATGCCCTGAATGTCTTACCACCACCACAAAATATTTATGATCATCCCATGCTGTGACCTGAATGGACATCTTTGCTCAGGCAAAACAATTCCTTTTCACTCACCAACCCTGCCCTGGAGAAGTCAGCAATTTAAGTAACTAAGAGGATTCTGCACAAACAGGGAGGAAAGGCAGTGACAAATGACACAAAAACACACTTCTGAGCACAATGAAGCTGTTTAGATTCCCCACTAGCCAGACAGCATAAACTCAAGCAGCTCATAAAAATATGACAAGTAAGACAAGTAGTAAAACTCCTTACTAATTTTGTCACTGGCAGTGAAGAATTTCAAGGGGCACAGAGCTAAAATAGTTGACCTACACATACTACTTCTCCCGAGACTCCCAGGAGCACCTAAAACAAATCATGGAATTTTTATTTTATTTTTTTTTATTAATCCAAAGACTATGTACATGATTACTGTGTAAACTCTATCTTACACGCATCACAGCTTTAGGTAAACTGTGGGTTTCAGACTGGCCATTTCTCTCCTGTGCCCTCGTCATCATTCATCTTGTGTACTAAAACCCCTCTGCTGGTCCATAACAAATCCTGTTACCTGTTTTCTTAGACCATCACATTCAGTCTGAGTACACATACACAAACTCATCCTCTTTGCAGCAAGTTGCTCTCTTTTCTCCATCCCTTTTGCTTCACAGAAAATCTGTGCAGCTCTTCACACCCAGCCCAGCTCCATCACCACTCCCAAATGACAGACCAATTTGAACTTCATGCTACAAAGACATCAGTAGTGACTGTCCCACCAGGCTTTCATGTGACTTCTGTCATACCAGCAAGGCGCTCCCTGTAAGTACCCAGAAAGTTACCAAATTATCCTCTCAAATCCTACCCTAAAACTCTCTCCTGCTACAATGCCCAACAGTCCTACAAACTGCTACTGAGAAGCAGGTCCGTGAGCCCTCATTTCATTGCAATGTCATTTAACATACCATTTACAGAATCATTTCAGTTGGAAAAGACCTTTGAGATCATAGAGTCAAATCTTTAACCCAACACTGCCAATCCCACCATTAAATCACGTCCCTAAGAATCTCACCTGTATATCCTTTAAATACGTCCATGGATGGTGACTCCACTATCTCCCTGAGCAGCCTGTTTCACTGCTTAACAACCCCTTCAGTGAAGACGGTTTTTTCCTAATGTCCAACCTAAACCTCCCCTGGCACAACTTGAGATTGCTGCCTCTTGTCTTATCACTTCTAATCTGGGAGAAGATCCCCACCTCACTACAACCTCATTTCAGGTAATTGTACAGAGTGAGAAGGTCTCCTCTCAGCCTCCTTTTCTCCGAGCTAAACAACGACAGTTCGCCTTTCACTAGTGTCACNCTAAACAACGACAGTTCGCCTTTCACTAGTGTCACTGCCCTTCTCAGGACATGCTCCAGCACGGTGTCGTTCCTGTAGTGAGGGGCCCAAAACTGAAAACAACACTCGAGGTGTGGCTCCACCAGTGTGGAGTACAGGCGCAAAATCACTTCCCTAGTCCTGCTGCCACACTATTTCTGATGCAGACCAGGATGACGTTTGCCTTCTTGGGCGCCTGAGCAAACTACTGGATCATCTTCAGCTAGCTGTCGATCAACACCCGCAGGTCCTTTTTCACTGGGCAGCTTTCCAGCCACTTCTCCTCAAACCTGTAGCATTGCAGGGTGTTGTTATGACACAAATGCAGGATACAGCACTTGGCCTTGTTGAACCTCACGCCACTGGCCTTGGCCCATCAATCCAGCCTGTCCAGGTCCCCCTGAAAAGCCTTTGAACCCTCAAGCATATCTACGCTCCCACCCAGCTTTGTATCATCTGCAGACTTACTGAGGGTGGACTCAATCCCTTCATACAGATCACTGATAAAGATATTAAACAGAATAGGCCCCAATACTGAGCTCTAGGGGACATCACTTGTGACTGGCTGCCAACTGGACTTAACGTGTTTCCTCCCACATACTAGAACAGATAGGCTCACCCCCTGAGATGCTCGGGCCTTGTTTGACAAAGCACCAGACAGCTCCAATCCCTACGCAAATCTCTTTAGCATCAGAGAACCACTGACATTTAGATAGGCTCTTCTTTATCTGAGCTAAAATACTCATGATGACCTGAGGGGGATGCAGAGCTTCCCATGGTGTTTCATTCTAGCAGCAGCCACAATCCTGGCCAATTCAGGCTGGCTAGCAGAGTCCTCATCTCATGACAGCATCTGTCCCAATGCAATAGCAAGAGAATAAACAAACCAGTACTTAAAGTTGCTATAAATTGGCATGTTTTACTAAGTGGAGTAAAACAAACAAGTCACCTAAATCACTCTAGATTTAGATAAATCAGAAAAGCCTTTCACACATAAAAGTGGGAGTTGATGAGAGTTCCCTTTCTTTCCAACTTCAACAGCCTCTGGATTTCATCTATACATTAAAATCTGCCTCGCTGTGCTGAACGGAGCAGCAGAGCCTCCTCTACTGCTTAATACTGAAAGAATTACCAGGCTTTTCACTGCAGATGACTGTGTTGCTATGCTAGTGTGCTACACTGAACAAGAAACTGCCAGTGTGTGTATTATTTAACTTTGGTAAGTATGTGTTTCATCACCTTACTTGCAGTACCACCTGTCCCTAGACCCACTGTCACCAGGGGCTGGAGCAGCAACACTTGCATCAATGCCAAGTACACAAGTGCCAGCAATAACCAACGAACAACATAAACACTTAGAAAGAACGGATAAGTGAGAGAACTGGGAACAGAAAACAAGTTATTTTCCAGAGAAAAATCAAAAGAAATGCCCACAGCTTGGAGACGACTACTTTCACATACGATGTGCAAGCCCACAGGTGCTGCAAGTGAGCAGGACAAAAAGACAACCTGGTATCTTGCTTTGCTTTTTGTTAAGAGCGCTCCACAAAGGAAAAGCCAGAGACACCAAGCTGTTGAGATTTCCCCAGTCCCAGATGGGAAGCAACAGACTTTGGAAAGATGATGCCACTTTAGAAAATCTGAGATGTTGTCTTAGTGCATACTCTGAATGTGAGCACAACACATTCAAGAGGAGCTCTGCCACCAGCTGGGCTCCCTGCAAGGCAGCAGCTCAAGGCAGGATGCCAGCAGATGGGCAAAATCACACCCCTGTCTGCTCCAAATCCCCATAAGACTTGGCAATGCTTGGCTCATCAATTTTTAACAACAAAGCATGCCATGCTTCCACTGCAGCAGTGCCAACTTGGGCATCTCCCTCACTCCTGCTCACCATCCTAACTAAAGCAGATGGATAGAGTGAGAGGAGAGGATTATGCAAATCACATAAGCCTTTTTCCCTTAAAGAGATTAGAAATGCAAGCAGAACTTTTGCTAAATGGGCCACTTTTATTTGCTCTATAAAAGCTGCTTATTATTAGCTTTCCCATTACCATAGAGAAAGTCTGATTCCAATCCTAATTAACTCTGTACTATCAATAATGCTACAACTCTTGGCATATTAATACTTCCATCAACCAGATTATCTGTTATGCATATTACGGACAGTAGTACACACAGTTATGTATAGCAGTTAAGAGGAAACAGTAACAGACACAGAATGGGTATTACTGTTAAGATACACAGCTCAGATACCACAGTCAACATATATTCAAACACCAGCTATGCTGGAAAAGTACAAAATCTCTGTCTATGAAAGGTAAATCTTTTTATGGGTTACAAACAGCAATGTTTATGTATTGTCATGAAAACATCAGTCATTTATTTTATCATGACAATCACAGAACCTCAGAGTGCTAGGGATTGGAAGGGACCTCGAAAGGTCATCCAGTCCACCCTCCCTGCCAGAGCAGGATCACCTAGATGAGATCATACAGGAACACGTCCAGGCAGGTTTTGAACATCTCCGGAGAAGACTCCACAACCTCTCTGGGCAGCCTGTGCCAGTGTTCTGTCACCCTCACTGTGGAAAAGTTTTTTCTTATGCTTATATGGAACTTCCTACGCTCCAGTTTGCACCTGTTGCCCCTTGTCCTAGCACTGAATGTCACTGAGAAGAACCTGGCTCCATCCTCCTGATACCCACCCTTTACATCTTTACAGGCTGTCACGATTCTGCTCATTTTCTTTTCTTTTAACTCTACCTTGGAATTCCACTTGTGTGATCTGTTGAGAACAGTATCGATAATGTGCCTTCCCATATATATTATTTCCAGATGATATTTACAAAGATTACAGGTTTAGACAAAACTCAGGAATACGTTAAAAAAAATCAAAGTAACAGCTATTACCAAAATTAAACTAGGGCCAAGCCAATTTATCTAAAAATCTAAAAAATAAAGAAATTTAAAACTCAATGGGGACCTTTAAGTTCCTGAGATTTTTCTCCATCTCAAAAATCTTTTCCCTTCACAAAGAACACCAAAAAGGAAATTATATTTAGCCACACAACTCAGCAATTTCATCAATTTTGCCTGTAAACATATCCAAATTTCTCCAGCTTCCCCACCAGGTCAGGCTTGATGGCCAGCTGGGGTCCCTTGTAGCCAGAGGGTGAAGAAAGCCACTCCATGAAGATGGTGCAGTCCTCATCTGGCAGATGTCACACCTTCTGCAGGTATTTTTTCAGTACCTCCTCTGGGGTTTTACCTTTTCTGGCCTGTTTCTTGGTGGTCTTATGGTAGATACAGGAGATGCTAGGGATGGACTGGATCTTGCTTTTGCTGACGGGCAGGGGGTGCAAACCAGCTTGGGGGGCCTTGTCAGCCAGATGGGCAGTCCAGCTGCACTCATTAGGATCTCCATGATCCCTGCCAGTGCTGGGGTTCGGGGCTGGCAGACGGCACAGGGGCTGCAGGGTGGCAGTGCCGGGACCAGTGGCAGACAAAATGGCTTTGATGCTCATGACCAGGAAGCACTGGGGACAGGCACAGGCATATTTCATGACAACCGAGCATGGACCAACCAGACGTTCTGGAATCAGAATCAAACTCCAATATCTCCATAGTGTTAGAGGGCTGTTGTACACCGTGCTGAATTTGGGAAAGGGACGCTTGCCTGTTTTCAAACCATCCCTGCTAGTACCTGGGCCTGGAGAATAAATCTTATGAGGAAAGATTGAAGGAGCTGGGATTGCTTAGTTTGAGGAAAAGGAGGCTGAGGGGAGACTTCATCGCTCTCTCCAGCTCCCTGAAGGGACATTGCAGAGAGGTTGGTGCTGGTCTCTTCTCACGGGTGACTAGCGATAGAACAAGAGGGAATGGTTGCAAACTACAACAGGGCAGGTTTAGACTGGATATATCGGAAAAAAAATTTTTACAGCAAGAATAGTTAGCTCCTGGAACAGGCGACCCAGGGAGGGGATTGAATCCCCATCCCTGGACGTGTTTAAAGGGCGTTTAGATGTGGTGTTGGGGGATATGGTTTAGGGGTGAATTTTGCAGAGTAGGGTTGATAGTTGGACTCGATGATCCCAAGGGTCTCTTCCCACCTCAAAGATTCTATGATTCTACTGTACGTTGTGTGTATGAAGTATATAATATAAACTATAGGTACTTACTTACAATATCTGGGGTTTTAAACCACACAACTGAAGCAAGTGTGAAGACTTAATACACTTCCCCTTGAACTGATTAGCAAAGACAATAAAGTGCTAAAGAATAATTTTACTATTAATTGAAAACAAACATTTATTGTTTAACTAGCAAGCATTTTAAATATGTTTGAAAAAAGTTGAGATACTTCTACAAGTACTGTATTCCAAAAGATTATGTTTCCTACGATTGTGAGTATCAGTTCAGGATAAATTTTCCTTGAAAATAAGTTAGCTACTAGAGGAAGCACCTGGAAGGTTGCTGAAAATTTAATTTCCTTTTTGAGTAAAGACTATTTTCAGAATTATTGATTTCAATGTGTATGAAATAGTAAAATACTCCCAAAACAATAAAATACTCCAAAGGCTTTTGGCAGTCAAGGTATTCCTAAAGATCACAGGTAGCTTCACATCAGTTTTTAGAAGTTCACACCCCCACCACAGCATGAGCAGGTGGCTGGGAAATTCTTATCTGTGACCAGAGTCAAGTGCTGCTATCACTGTGCCAGGCCCAAGAGATCTGGGGAGAGTGACTGCTGATGCAAGTACCAGGGTCCAACTCAAGAATGCACATTCTCACTACTTATGAAGCTGCGCACACAGAGTCTTCCTGTAGCGGGGAAGAGCTAGAAGAAGAACTACTAATGTTATATGTCATATTTTAGTATACTAACACACACATTCTTGGTTCACAGACTTTCACTTTCAGATTTGACTTCCACGCCAAAAGCAAGGAGCAAAGTACACTTGAAGGTTCTCTTAGAGCACCTTGAGTGGGAGGCTATGCTGGGAACTGTCTATTTTTCATTACAATTCGCCGGCCCAAAGCACATCACTAGAGCAAAAAGACTGTATTTTACAGAAGCAATACATCACTGTTTTCCATTATAACTAACTTCTAACAACCACTTCCTTACATTGAAAATACTTTGAGGAGAATGAAATAGATACGCTTATTAATAAGCCTAAATAACATCTACTTTTCCTAGTGAACAATGTTCAAACAGTACATCTAACCTACAGGAGACAGTACTTCGCTGAGGGAAAGAAAATGAACTTCTCAGCACCTTTCACACATATATTAATTAGGGGACTAATTCTCCATAGTTGTTCACGTGGTAGTCCACGGATTCTTGGTTTTTTTCCCCATAGGATTAGGTAATAAAAAAAAGATTTCAAAAAGCCTTTCCATACAAACTATGACCCACAAATGCTTTCAGAAATCGGGGGTAGATTTTTTTCAGGAAAAGGACTCTGAACCCAAGCTGCTCACAACAGAAAGGAGCTTCCTCTCTTGCCAAGGCATGTTTGATTACTTCTGAAGTGATTAATAATTCAATTATCATTTCAAGTTGAAGAAGGAACAGCACTTTTTACTTCTTTGACCTTCCGAAGTTTTATTTGGGTAGCTTTCATAATGCAGCAAAACTGCAATAATAAACTCATTCATGCCTGTACATAATCCATGTAGCAACAGACATCCTGAAACATTTCAGATCTCATAGGTGCAAAGCCTCCACACTGCTTCAGTATTGAGGTTGGGTTATTGTTGGTGGTATCTGAGCAAGGCCAGCTTCCAAAAAGAATCCACTGAAGCTTTGCATTCGCCTCCAACAGCAGGTAAAAGTAAACTGTCAAGCTTTGTTTCTAAAAACCTGCTCTGGAATAAGTGACACAATTAGAGTAACACTCTCAAAGAGCACTGGAAAAACTTTTCTTTGGGGAAAAAATATTAAAGAATAAAGGAAAAAGCTTCATTGGTGCTCAGATATTTAGAGAGCTTTCAAAAATAACTGACATAAATATTAGTTAACTGATTGAGGTCAGGGCATAGACAGCGTGTTGTGTGTGGAATAGGACTATGGAGAAAGCCTGCTCCTTGGCTGCACAAACTGTTTTCTCTCAGGTATACTGTTAAAGTAAATTCAGATTTCAGCTGTACTACGCTGGTGTAGTAGAGGGGACTTTTGCTTTGAACTTAGAGTGACAAACCAAAGCCTAGCTGTTAGCTAAATACACTCACTGAAGCCAAGTGATTCTGCATAGCAGCGCACCCTACAATATTCAGGCTACAAGTGGTACCGGAAAAAGCTTTCATTTTCTAAACACACTAAATGCATTTCTAAATACATGTAAGGGCTACATGCCAGCCATGTCAAACATGAAAATGACATCTAAATGTATGCTAATTTAAGTGGTTTCATGAAAAAGTACAGTATATTTACACTTTTAACCCTCTCCTGTTTTTGAAGGCTCTATTTCCCATAGAGTATTTCAAAAGATAGGAAGAACACCAGAAGTACTTCAAAATGCACTAGGCAACACAACAGTATTTGCCTTTTGTTTCTCAAGAGACTACTTGAAAGATTTTTAACTAAATACTGGCTATCGCAAGTACAGACTGCATGAATACAAAGAGAGATATAATTTGTGTTTCTTTTGTTTGAATATTCTGTATATACACTATACACACAAAAAAGCTGTGAAGGACCCTTTTCACTGCTACCTTGGTTCACCCTCATCATTGAGGAAAAACTAGATAGACCCTGAAGGAAAATTTAGTGGCCGCCCAATATTTTATGTTAACAGAGAATGGGATATGCAAAAAGCCAACAATAGAAGAAACGAAACTCGTATTAGAAATTAGTAGAAGTCAGAAAACTGCTGCTTTAGAAAAGTTTCATATTTGTTAAAAAGTATTTTCCTTCCAAACTTTGAAAGCTAAGTGAAGTAAAATGCCGGGAGATGTTAAAGGATCCTGTTCAAAATATTTTTTACTCTATAAATCCAAACTGAAAACACTGAAGTAGCACTTAGCCACGAAGGTTCAAACTGCCCCTGAAAATCTACATTTATGACCCCCCCACTATTTCGTTTTGACCATACAGCAATTAAAACACTACCTTTCTGCTCTGATCGTTTCCTCCTCCTCCGTTTACAGTGCCGCCGGACCATACTGAAGAGGTTTCCCATGCCAAGTGCCACAGTTAGAAGAGATGCCATGCACACACCTACAGTCCCCCTCACCCCCTCCTAACAAAGCAGCAATGTAACCCTCGATGGAGGGTCACATTGTCTTGCGCTCTCTCACCCAGCCGAGGCCCAATCCTCAAACTGCAGGATGCACCAATGCACCATCTGATAAACAAAGATGAATGAGAGAACACTGCAGCTCATCCCTACCCACCGCAAGAGGCGCATGTGACAATTAACCCTTTAGTAAGTGAAAGGGGCAAGGAACAACAGTTTTCTTAGAAGGACAATATCAAAGCTATCCTCACTACTGGGTGTGATAAGGAGAGCAACTCTTTGGTTGCCTTATACATAACTCAGAAATAAGCAAGGAAAGATTTATACATCCTAGTACATGAAACCAAGTTGCCTTCTGCATCTTTATAATTGTTTCTCACATTCTTAGGTATGTATTTCACACACAATGCAGAAGATGTGAATAGCAGGACTACACAAATATGCAAATCTCAAAGAGCAATGGTTTAGCCACACATTTTTCATATGATTGTTTGTATGCTGGGTCTGACGGAGAGACTTCCCGATGTAAGCATTAACTGTTCGATTAACTAATTTTCCAGCCTTTTTATAAACAAAAAGAGCAACACGTGACATTATGGAATAATGTGATACTATCTTGTTTCCCCAACTTGAGCAACCAAACAAACATATGCTCATCCTGCGTGTCCTATGGAACAGCAGCACAGACTTGGGGTTGCAGCTATCCTTTAATTCTGCCCGTAGATTAAACCTCACAGGACAAAAAAATATCTTCCAGTAGGGGATGTTTGCAGGTGCAAGCTCCACAGGTTTCACCAGCGTCTTAGCGAGAAGAAACTTCTTTGACAAGTCACTTCCACCTGCTCTCACACCTTCATTTCTTAGCATACCTGGCCTTGGTTCTTAGGAAGATAGCACATGATCAAAACTGGAAAAACATTGGACTTAGATGGACCATCATATTTTGACAACTAGCCAGGCTGGCTATCAGAACAAGCACTGGCTGCACTTTCCCATCTGACCAGACCGAATTCAAGACTGCAGTTCTCCCCCTCTACTCTGCCCTAGTGAGGCCACATCTGGAGTACTGTGCCCAGTTCTGGGCTCCCCAGTGCAAGAGAGACAAAGAACTACTGGAGAGAGTCCAGTGCAGGGCTATGAAGATACTGAGAGGATTGGAACGTTTCTCTAATGACGAAAGGCTGAGAGACCTGGGGCTGTTTAGCTTGGAAGAGAGAAGACAGAGAGGATCTTATCAATATCTAAAGGGTAGGGGTCAAGAGGATGGGGCCAGACTCTTTTCAGTGGAGCCCAGTGACAGGACAAGGGGCAACAGGCATAAACTGGAACACAGGAGGTTCCATCTAAACATGAGGAAAAACTTCTTTCCTTTGAGGGTGACAGAGCCTGGAACAGGCTGCTCAGAGAGGTTGTGGAGTCTCCTCCGGAGAGATTCTAAACCTTCCTGGATGTGATCCTGGGAAACCTGCTGTAGCTGAACTTGCTTTAGCAGGGTAGTTGAATATCTCCAGAGATTGCTTTCAACCCCTACCATTCTGTAATTGCATCTCATTAACAGTTTCAGGTCAAGTTTGACATTTTAATCCACGCTAAGCTATGCATGGCACGGAAAGGACAATGAGGGTGAAGTATCTACACCTAAACAGCCTTGAAGGAGAAGCACCATTGATACAAACAGAGAAAAAAGGGGGAAAAAAAACCCAAAATAACAAACCCACTCCTTAGGGGAATGGGAATTCAGTTTGCTCCTTTGAGCAAACAGCATGCTTTTTACAAAGCTAAAAAGCAGGCTGTGAAATTACTGAGGTCTTTACCATAATTCTTCCAGCTCTTGAAACTTTGACCACCCTGCTCCCACTACAAGAGAGAAAGATGTATATAACAATGTGTATTTTTCTTTCCCCTTCCGGGAAGAGCTGCTACATTAGGTATTGAAAGTTCAAAAGTGATTTTGCCTTCAACAGTAACTTTATTTGCCCTAACCTGACAGAGGTTTTGTTCACAGGACTTGGTATAAAGACTGGAAAAAAAATCTCCTCCAGATCATTCCTGCAGCTCTCCACTTCAAAGCAGGTCCTGCTCTCCAAGGCAAAGGGACTCTGGAGAAGCACAGAATCATAGAATGCTTTGGCTTGGAAGGAACCTTTAAAGGTCATCTAGTCCAAACCCCCTGCAGGGAGCAGGGACATCCTCAACTAGAGCAGGTTCCTCAGAGCCCCATCATGCCTGACCTTGAATGTCTCCAGGGATGGGGCTTCCAACACCTCCCTGTGCAACCTGTTCCAGTGTTCCACCACCCTCATAGTAAAGAACTTCTTCCTAATATCCAATCTAAACCTGCCCTTCTCTAGTTTAAAACCACTGCCCCCCATCCTACTGCTACATGCCCTTGGAAACAACCCCTCCCCAGCCACTACAAGGTCTCCCCAGAGCCTTCTCTCCTCCAGGCTGAACAATCAGAACTCCCTCAGCTTGTCTTCGTAGGAGAGGTGCTCCAGCCCTCTAATCATCTTCCTGGCCCTCCTCTGGACCTGCTCTATCAGGCCCATGTCCTTCTTGTGCTGAGGGCTCCAGAGCTGGATGCAGTGCTCCAGTTGGGGTCTCAGGAGAGCAGAGCAGAGTGGCAGAATCACCTCCCTCCATCTGCTCGCCTCGCTTCTTTTAATGCAGCCCAGGATGCCATTGGCCTTCTGGGCTGCAAGTGCACTTTGCTAGCTCACGTCCAGCTTCTCGTCCATCAGTACCCGTGTATTGGTTTTGGCTGAGACGGAGTTAGTGTTCCCCATAGCAGCTCTTACTGGGCTGTCAGGTTGTTGATAAGACACCAGTGTTGTGACTGCTGTTGAGCAGGGCTGGCACAGCACCAGGGGGATGGGGTGGACAAGATCTTGGGAGGACACACAGTCAGGACAGCTGACCCAAATTGTCCAAAGAGGCCAGCTCAGGAAGAAAAGCTGGAGGAAAAGGGGAGGGGGGGGAGCGGAAGATGTTTGTCCCTCAAGCAACCACTACACGTATCAGAGCCCTGCTTCCCGGGAGAGGCTGGACATCACCTACTATGGGAAGTAGAGATTAAATTCTGTATTTCACTCTTCTTCGCTTTGTGTGTGCAGCCCTGCTTTCTTTTTCCTATTAAACTGCCTTTGTCATAACCCACGGGCTGATTTTATCTTATTCTCTTCCCCCTTGTCATGTCGAGGGAGGTGTGTAGGGGGAAGTGAGAGAGTGATCTGGTGGGTACCTGGTGCTCAGCCAAGGTTAACCCACCAAAACCCACAAGTCTTTTTCTGCAGGGCTGCTCTCTATCACATCATCCCCCATCATGTATTCATGAAGAGGATTATGCTGACCCAGGTGCAGGACCTTGCATCTGGTCTTGCTGAAGCTCATGAGGTTCACCTGGGTACACTCCTCCAGCTTGCCTAGGTCCCTCTGGATGACATCCCATCCCCCTGGTGTATCAATCACACCATTCAGCTTGGTGTCATCTGCAAACGTGCTGAGGGCATACTTGGTCCCACTGCCTATACCACTGATGAAAATATTAAACAATGCTGGTCCCAGTACAGATCCCTGAAGGGCACTGCTTGTCACTGAGCTCCATCTGGACTTCAAGCCATTCATCACTACCCTCTGGATGCAACCATCCAGCCAATTCCTTATCCACCGAACAGCCCACTCATTGAATCCCTATCTTCCCAACTTGGAGAGAAGCATGATGTGGGGGACCATGTCAAAGGCCTTGCAGAAGTCCAGAGAGATAACATCTATAGCTCTTCTCTTGTCCACTGATGTAGTCACTCCACTGTAGCAAGCCACTAGGTTGGTCAGGCAAGACTCGCCCTTAGTAAAGCCATCCTGGCTGTTTCAAATCACCTCCCTGTCCTCCCTGTGTCTTAAAAAAGCTTCTAGGAGGATCTGTTCCATGATCTTCCCTGGCACAAAGGTGAGGGTGACAGCTCAGTAGTTCCTGAGGTCATTCTTTCTACCCTTTTTAAAAATGGGTGTAATGTTTCCCTTCTTCCAGTCATCACAGACTTCACCTTATCTGCCATGACTTTTCAAACATCACGGAGAGTGGTCTAGCAACTACCTCAGCCAGTTCCCTCACGACTCTGCAACGCATCTCATCAGATCCCATAGACTCATGTATGTACATGTTCCTCAGGTGGTCACAAATCTTGTTTTCACTTACAGGGAGAGGAACTTTGTCCCCCTAGTCCCCATCTTGTGGTTCTTCAAATTGGGAGGTGTGAAGACAGAGGTTGCCAGTGAAGACAGAGGCAAAAAAGTAGTTGAGAACCTCAGCTTTCTCCTCGTCTGTTGTTACTAGCTTGCCAGTCTTGTTCATCAGGGGGTGCATTTTCTTTAACCTTCCTTTTCTGGTTGACGTACCTGTAGAAGCGCTCCTTTCTATTTTTCACATTCCTTGTTCAGTTCCAGCCATGCCCTGGCCTTCCTGACCTCATCCCTACACAACCAGGCAGCGTCCCTATGCTTAGCAAGATCTGAGATAATTTTAGCTTGAAGGACGATAACTTTCAGTAGAGAAAAAAGCCTCTAAAATCTGACTACTGACTAGGGAAGATACACAACGCACTTGGGAGCGAAACTTAGTGACCCACTGCATTCACTTAATACACATTAATGCACATTAACAACAATTTTATGAAAACAAATATGCAATCTGTAATATGTATGAGACTAAATATACAATATCTGTAAATACATTGCAAAGTCTGGATGATTAGAACAAAGCCGGTTAAAAGCTGAGTGGAAGGAGGCAAATCCTACACATCAGAACAAAAATGCAACATTCAGTTTTAATGTGTACATTGGAAGCAGTAAATTCCGTAACATCTTGTATTTCAAAGATTCAACACCATAAAGGAGAAACTGGACTGCCTTCTCTCCAAAGTAAAAGCAATTCCCAGGGGGAATTCATTTGTGTACCTACACATCTCAAATACGTTCATCTCATCCACACCATCGAATTAGGAATGCAGAGACACTAAACTGAAGTGTCCTCCATGAAAACTCCAGAGGTAAATGAAGCCAAGCAAGACCAGGAGCCACACAGCAAGACTGAGGGAAAAGTTCAGTAGCTTCTCAATTCTCCCCTCTACGACTTAGATCACTGAAAAAAGTCAGCCTAGGTTTCTGTGGATTTATGGCTTGTGCTAGATGGAGCTTTGTGGCTAAGTGAGTTGACTCTGGAGACCCTGTAGCTGTGGCATCTATAATCCCTTCCCATCTAGGTTGCCCAGAACCAGGAGGCTTAAGGCCATGGTGCAGCCCTTCTGCTAGACACAGCTCTTATCAAACATCTCCTTCACCCAGCACTCTTCACAAAACTCACAGGTATAATCTATTATCTTTAAGTACTCATCAGAGTCACTTCAAATCAGGTAAGTTGGAAAGCTGCTGAGGAAAGGAGAATGAGGACAAGAAAAGAGTTTGATAACTGAACACAGAAGAAACTCATTCCTATTTATATATATATATAACATTAAAATCTCTATGCACCAAAAACATGCTTGCAGATCTCATTTATTTACAGATTTGGTTACCATTATCAGCATGTCTATATTATCTTACACTACTAGCACACTATATTTTATAAGCATTTTTAGCGATTTTTTTTCTCCTATATGCAGTGAATGTCTTTCTCAAGCACAAAGATGGCATTACAGGCTAGCAGCAGTCTTCCTTCAAGTCTTGTGTACTGCAGCAAGAATGAATATAAATTAGCAGCAATGGCTAGATTTGTATAGGCTAATTACAGCCTGAGCATTTGCTTTGCACAGCAAATCTCAAAACACAAAGCCTGTGGCTGCTCACCAGGAACCCCAACAGCTGTTACCATATGCCTCAGCTTGCAGTTCCACTCCTCAGGTGATTAAATCCCAACAGCACCATCTACTGTTACACTGCGTAATTG
Organism: Todus mexicanus; assembly: GCA_013389965.1. Classification (NCBI taxonomy): domain Eukaryota; kingdom Metazoa; phylum Chordata; class Aves; order Coraciiformes; family Todidae; genus Todus; species Todus mexicanus. The sequence continues at coordinate 1,253 of WEIS01013669.1, read as the reverse complement.
ATGTTACATCTATTCCTCCCTTGACCAAGACAGTCTAGAGCCCAGCTCCAAATTAAAAGTAACTTGAAATGTTTGTAGATTTATTCTACATTAAAGTATTGTGGAACATACATTTATTATGAAGTTTTGTATCCTTCGTCTGCATCCTTCTTACTGGCTTACTTTGAGGGCTGAGTATCTAATTTTTAACATACGCTATTTTTCAAGGACTCCTCAAATGCCCGTGACTGTCAGAAATGTATTTAAGATGTGCTCCCAAGGAAAAAAGGGGTAGCCATTCAGAGAAGAAAACTGAGCAGCCAAGATCTCCCAGTAAGTAAGAGCAGTATTTTCACCACCATTTAGAAGACAGAAAATGCAGCTACGCAATGATGGCATGGAAAATAATAGGTAATTGGAAGGAAAATCTGAATTAGTTTTAAATGAGGTTTAGAATGTCTTGAAGATCTTGAAGTTTGTGGATTGTTTTTTTTAAAAGAAAAAAAAAAAAGTCATGCAGTAGAGTGATGTTTGGCATTAGGAGACACTTGTAGATTGGACCTACTTCCTCCTTTCCCACCATAACCAATTATAA
>WEIS01013667.1:7499-21344 GCA_013389965.1 Todus mexicanus | reverse complement strand
CTGAGCCCCCTCTTCTCCAGGCTGAACCCCCCCAGCTCCCTCAGCCTCTCCTCACAGAGCTGGTGCTCCAGCCCCTTCACCATCCCCGTTGCCCTTTCCTGGACACACGTTCGAGCAACTCAACATCTTCCTTAACCCGAGGCGCCCACAACCCGAACACAGCTGCTGGCCCCGCAGCTCGGGAGGGCCCCTGCCAGCGCCCGGGCCCTCCTCTGGGTGGCGTGGGGAGTTACGGTGACACCAGCCGGTACCGCTCCCCTCCCTCAGCNTGTGACCCTGGGTGTGTGACCCGGAGTGTGTGTGACCCTGGGTGTGTGACCCTGAGTGTGTGACCCTGGGGATGTGCAATCCTAGGGGTGTGACCCTGGGGTTGTGTGGGACCCTGGGGATGCAACCCTGGGTGTGTGTGACTCTGAGTGTGTGTGACTCTGGGTGTGTGCTACCCTGGGGGTGTGTGACCCTGGCTGTGTGTGATCTTAAGTGTGCGACCCTGGGTGTGTGACCCTGGGGCCGCGACCCTGAGTGTGCGATCGTGGGGGTGTGTGACCCTGGGTGTGTGCGACCCTGGGTGTGTGACCCTGAGTGAGTGTGACCCTGGGGATGTGACCCTGGGGATGTGACTGTGGGGATGTGTGCTACCCTGGGAGTGCAACCCTGGGGGTGTGACCCTGGGGGTGTGTGACCCTGGGGATGTGCGACCCTGGGGTTGTGCTCGGTGTTGCAGGGAGAAGGAGCCTGTGCGCTACGCCAACCTCATGTTTGACCCGAGAGTGGTGCGGGGCAACACGTACGCCCTCCAGGTGGTACCTGCGGTATGTTTTGGACGTGGATCGTGATTTAGGATGGCGACTTGAGATCTGGAAGAAGGAGGGGATTGATTTAGGATGGTACGACTTGAGATAGCGAGCACAGCTGCACCAAAGCGATAGATAAGGAGGAGGCCCATAGGGTCATCCTAACCCTGTAGCGAAGGTAACAGGACTTTAGAGGCCTGAAAACCAGCCTGACAGTTATTGAGGCAGGAAGACTCAGGGTTTTCACCAAAGGTGAAAAGGACACCCCAAAGAAAACTTCAGGCCTTCATCAGAAGACCACCAGAGGGGACCCAGAGACCACTACCACATTTAACTGCGCGTGTGATGTAGGGGGGGAGAGTATGTTAATGAATTCTTAGAATTAATGCATATGTATGTGAATATGTATGTAATAGTTCGATAAATAGAGATCTAGTGCTTTAGATTGGCGCACATGTTAGGAGGAGCTATCCCCCATGCTGCCCGGCGCCGCAATTAAGAATGCCTGCTTAATAACACTTAGTTGTTATTGAGTTTTCTCCATTTCAGTCATGCTGCAGCTATGTTGAAAAGTAACAGGAAAGCTGAGCCTCAATGGTTTTAACTACTGAAGTTCATAGAAGCGTTAAGGTGGGAAAGGAAATCTAAGATCATCCAGTCCAACCTTCTACCCAGCACCTCCATGGCCACTAGACCGTGCCCTGAAGTGCCACATCTACTCGTTTTTTGAACACATCCAGGGGTGGTGACTCCACCACCTCCCTGGGCAGCCCATTCCAATGTTTAACTACTCTTCCAATAATGATTTTTTTCCTAATATCCAATCTGAACTTCGCCTGGCACAACTTGTGGCCTTTTCCTCTTATCCTGTCATTAGTTACTAGGGAGAAGAGGCCAACACCTGCTTCTCTAAAACCTCCTTTCAGGTAGTTACAGAGAGCAATAAGGTCATCTCTCAGCCTCCTCAAGTTGTAATTTTACTAACAATATTTCACACAGTCACAGGCTCCCCAGTTAAACTAGCACGTGACTGTTTTCATCTTTTCTTTAAACCACTTCGTTTCATTCTGCTTTTGATTTTTTTTCACCCATTAAGTACTTGATTTATTTTTTTCCCATTTCCAAACTGAACACAAGCCATCACTGCATCATCTGTTATGGTATGCAAGGTGTCACCAAACCAGTGAGAGTGGCAGCTCTTGGGAAATTGTCTTGTGGTAGACTTCGATTTATCCTGCTACAGAAGCTGAGCTAAATGGTCCGTCTGTGTGCAAAAGCTGCTTCTGTGGAGGCAAAAGTATTTTATTTATCCTAATACAGTAGTAAATGTTTTAGTGATGCTTTATTTTCAGAAAACAGTTCTACATAGATAATTTGATCGTGCAAGAATTTAAAGCAGTCTATTTGTAAAGGTACTTTGGGGGAATAACTTGGTGTTGTTCAGTATTTTTTAGAGTGAATTTAATGTATGTTCTGTTCAAGAGTTGTTAAACTGATGTTAGTTCAATCCATACACAGAATACTGAATTTAAAAGTTTGCGTGGGTTTCTTTTTCTTCATCAGCAATGAAGAGGCTATAATCTTTATCTAGCAAACAATTCTGTTGATAGTATGATACCTGGACTTAATTCAATTTGACCTTCTTAAAGCTTTACCTAGAACCTCTCACTTGCCAGCAAGAGCATGCCATTTCAATATACTTCACCTTACAAGTTCTACATACAAGATCCCCTTGCAAATAACAACTAATTGCACTTAGTGTGAGATGTCATCAGTATGTGCCTGCAGGCAGCTAACACACCTTATTAGTTTCGTGCCCTACAGTCCTTAAGGTAACTGAAAATTTCGGGTCAGGATCCAGAAAAGTAAATCAAAAATGCTAGATTTATAGTGTTAAAATCAAACAACAAACTTTATTTCCCTGCAGAGAGAAAGTAGTATGCTCATCAAGTACAAAGTGTATTCTGGTTTGTGTTTGGGTTTTTTTAATTCTTTGTCCCTGCTCAGAGTGCCCAACCCAGTCCCCTTGAGATTCAGCGGCAGAGGGAAGCACGGAGAAGAGCACTGGCTAGAAAGCGCGCAAAAGAGCAAACGCAACTGCAAACGCCTGAGCCAGTGGAAGGCAGAGAGCATGTTCGTGTGCAGACAGGTAAAAGGCTGAAGTTGATTTTTTTTAATTTCTTCTGAAAACAAAAACTTGCTGATCTATATTCGCTTACTGCATTGATGATGCAGTTGGTAGAATCACACAGGCTTGAGGTGAGAATCACAGAATTCGAGAATCGGAGGTTCTCCAATCCTTTCCATTATAACCTCTTATTTTTAGTTGTATTTCATAAACTTGGCTAATTAGTGACATTTTCCCAGAGGCTCTGTGTTTCAGTTTTCAGTATACGCTCTTTAACAGTAGTCAAGACATATTCACTTATTCTTTCCTTTTCCAGTATCATCAGAGAAGTTTGGTATATGCTCAAAATTGAGTTTTTACAAATTTTGCTCAAGAGGGCGCTCATATAAGGATAAGACTACTATTAAAAAATTTGGGCACACACCCTAATTTAGAATAGGAAACTGCCCTATTTGTGGAGAGGAAGAACTATTCATAGGAAAACCAAAATTTGTCATGAGATGAGTGTAATGTACTGCTGTGCTCTCTGAAAATCATTTCAGATTGGACTGACTTACAAACTGGAAAAACAGCTGTGTTACTTGCTAACCAAACACGGTCTTTGTTTTCTGAATGTTCCCTCTGCCCCAGCCCTGCTGAACCTCCTACACCACCTCCAATGCATGCAGCGGCTTTTCACCATTTAAATATTGTTGGACGAAGGAGGTTATGTAGTGTGAAAGTCTTGGTCTCATAGCCTTCCCACTGACAATTCAGAGAATTTTAAGCACTCCACAGACCTTATTTTGTGAGCCAGGCTATTCACCTCTGCAGTTGTAATTCAAATTAAGCACACGCTCTTATAGATGTGTGGTTACCTTAACGCCACTTCTGGTGGGGCCAGAAGTAGAATATAGCTCAACAGATCCAATGTTTGATTTGCTGCATTCATTCTGATTTGCTGCATACAGTGGAGGAAAATGTATGTTTTCAATATTATCCATAGTAAAATAGGCAATCATTATCCCTTTTTGTAATTGTCCTATCCTGTTGACTACCGAGTAATTGCTTATTCTTCAAGGAGGGTCTAGACTCTGACTGTTGAAGGCTACTAAGTGAAATGCCCATTTAGGAACCACTTCCAAGAAGTGCACCTGACATCACAGAGAGCATGGCATCAGATGGCCTAAGGTGTCTTTTTAAAATAAAAACCCAAACACAGCAATGTTATAGAAGACATTTTTTTGCACTGTTTGGATGTAGTTCACACTGCAGTCATCAAAAATAGTTGAGAATGAAAATACAAGGAGTCCAACTTTCAGCATTCATTGTGCTTTTGTTTCTAGAACTGTATTTGGAAGAGATTAGTGACCGGGTAATAGAGGTTGATGCAGAGTGTCAAACAGATGCATTTTTGGACAGACCGCCCACTCCACTCTTCATACCAGCCAAAACGGGAGAAGATGTGGCTACACAAATAGAAGAAGGAGAGGTATGGAATCAGGTCCACAAGTGCTGTCAAAACATGTCTCTCATAGAAAACACATTTCTGATGCAAAATTGAGGCAGAAACAGAAAGGAACACCTTTTTCCTCACAGAATATATGTATAAAAAAAGTTTCTAATGTCTACTTCAACATTAAGTGTAAAATTAAGGAAAGTGCTTCTCCACGTGCACTGGTTCTGCTGCTTTTACAGTGTTGAGAAATGTTCTCTCCCTTAGAAAGTGTCCAGCCCAAAAGGGGTTGGGAACACAGAGATGGGGTCCAGGTGAGTGCTTTACTTCTCCCTGGCAGCCCAAACAGTGGCTGTCGTAGTGTGTGTGGTGTCTCACTCCAGCCCACTCATCATTTAGCCCCCGCCTGCATTCATGCTTCTTGCTTTAGCCAACACTGCCCCTCACCACCTGCACGTCTCAGTCTTGCCTTCAGCACAAGGGCTTTGCTCATCCCCCTTTTCTTCTTGCCAAGGTGTTAAGAGTGGTTGCGATTAAGGATCATTTATCTCTGTTTCCCTGACTCCCATCCTCAGTTGTTTGACTTTGATATTGAAGTTAAGCCGATCCTGGAAGTGTTGATTGGGAAAACAATTGAGCAAGCTTTGCTGGAAGTTATGGAGGAAGAAGAGCTGGCCCAGCTGAGGGCACATCAGCGTGCCTATGCAGAGCTGCGGAATGCGGAGCTTGCTGAAGTACAGCGCCTGGAAGAGCAGGACAGGCGATACAGAGAGGAGAAGGTGGGACTTACTAAGAATTAAAGCATTCCCAGTACTGAAATACAAGCTGTGAAATAAGCTGGATGTGCCCAAATGGCTGCTGTCAAGTTTGATATTCCTCAAAGCATTCTGGTGCCATACAGCTTCACTCTGCCATTTTCTCTCATGCACCAGCACCATGCTGGTGTTTAAGTGGAGCAGTTGTGTTCCAGTGACCTGGTGACCAGTGATTAGACACCTAATCAAGAGGCCAAACCCAACAGCATCTCCCTCTGTACCTGGTGCAGCTGTTACTCAAACCTTTTCATTATAATAACTGCTAAATGAACAGTCAGAGTGCTTCAAGTGAGAGGCACATCCTAGTCTTTCACACACAACACCTGCACTACTGTATGTGCACACATACCTTTCAAGATCTCCAAGTATTAAGCTATATTAGTACTATCTAGAAAAGAGGAATGAACAGAAAAGGCAAGTCTAAATTGCTCACTATTCATCTGCCTTGTATAATTTGGGGTTTTAATGTTTTCCTGAACCAATCTGACTTTTAATCTTTTCTTATATCAGATAGTATATAATACTAGAAAGATAAAAAGTTCAGGAAATCCTGACCCAACTTCATCTCATTCCAAGGCCAATTATCAGCTTGATCTGCAGTAATAATGCAAAAAGTCATGAGATCAATGCACACTAAGGTATCAGAGAAGGGTTTCATTTGGCCAGCTGTGAGGCCCTTATTTTACAGATTGATTAGATGTTTAACTCTAGTCCTCGTGGATTTAGTACTCCATAGGTTGAGTACAAGCTTGGTTTCAGGAACTTTTTCATATGAGGAGTTTTTGTTAGAGGCCACAAAAAAACAGGCAGAGGCCCTAAGTATCTGTACTTTTGATTATCTGTGCTATTTGTGAATCTTACACCGTGATAATTTTTAGAAGGAGTAGCAGCTAAAGGCATGAAAGTTTTACATGTGATATTGCCTTGACAGGAACGTCGCAAACGCCAGCACATTGAATTGCTGAAGAAGCAGAAAGAGACCACAGAGAAAATTGCAGCTCGGGCATTTGCTCAGCGTTACTTGGCTGATCTCGTTCCCTCGGTCTTCAACAATCTTCGTGAGAGTGGATTTTTTTATAACCCTGTAGAAAGAGGTTTGTCTATTCATTTATTTTTTATTATGTGAATGGAGTAATATAAAGGTCAAACCAACCATAAAGCATAGCATATTGTCCTATTTTTTAGAATAAAACTTTATTCATTTACACTTGTAGCTGAACAGGTAGTTTTCATATTTTTAACACAAACACACATTGCTGGTCATCTGTACAAGCAGTTAAGAACAAACGAGAGCTGACAGTGTGACAGTGAGAAGCGCTGCTTTTGAATTGGAGAGAAATAAATGGATGATTAGGATTGGTGGAGGAGAGAGAGACCCTAACTGAAGCAAATGTCTTTTGCTAGGACAGGCCAAGAAATCTGTATGTCATTCTGAATCTTTTTTAATGACTATCAAAGCAAGGGAGAAATTAGTCAGAATTAGGCCCTGAAAACAGTTTCAAAGTTGTACATCGGTGTCTTCCACGCTTTCAGAATCAGCAGCATTTCTTATGGGCCACCTTGCTGCACACACTGCCCAAAGCCCCGCACAGGTGCTCAGCTCATAGCTCAAGAATGGTTACGCTTTCTTCAGCATTAGTCATGGGGCAAATGCAGAAACGGAGTGTATTTTGCAAACAGGGCAGACCTTGAGACCATCGCCTACAAAGAGCACAATTTGAGAAATACATGGGTAAGCGAGAGCTCTTTAGTCAGAGGGAACAAATGCTTTCAGCAGACCAGACGCCAGATGTCTTTGGAAAGCAAGACAGGAAATATTATTCTCCTGACTTGTTCAGGATATTTATTTTAATCTCACTAGAACATTACTGTGTATCTCATCTGTGCTAGCCCTTCAAGGGTGCCAGACCCCTTTGAAAATCACTGCAGTTGGGAGGACTGTGATCTCGATCTGTAATGATGAGGAACCTCACTAAGAGTTAAGAAACCCAACAATACCTGAGAGATTTTATCTGGCTCTTGCAAAGCAAGTGTCTTTTGGCAAGGGTGTTCATCCCTTAATGTTTGTAGCAAATGAAAATCAGCACCAAGATCCTGTCCCGTATCCTTAATAAAAAGATTTTTGTTCTTCTTTCTTCCCGCTAAATTCTTACAGATATTGAAACAGAATTCCTTCCATGGCTGATGACAGAAGTGGAAGAAACACTAGAGAAGAAGGTTCTGGGGAGAACAATGCTTGACTGTAAGTTACCAAATCCTGGAGTGTAATCTGGGCTGCTTGGCATTCTTGATTGTTTTTTCCCCAGTCAGAATAAATATCATATTTACAGTATCACTGTGGGTTAAAGTAGGAGGTGTCATTTTAGTGAGAACTTCAATCAAAATCACTGTTTTCAGTGTAAACTGCTCATTGTAAACCAGGCTACAGCAGCAGGGATGGGTTTTTTTTCTCATTCAAGTATTCTTTATTTTTAGTGTTATTTCATTGTTTAGGTTTTTTCCTCTGTTTAAAAAGTTGTAGGTCAGTAGAATATAAAATAATCTCAAATTATAGATTTTTTCAGCCATGTTTGCTAATGATGGCTTTCTCTGTTTCAGCCTTGATTCGTACAGTGGTTGAAAAACGCTTAGATGCATTTAGCCAGAAACCGCTGCCTGATCAGACAGAGGCACTTGCTGAAGAGCCTGGACCAACAGATGCAGTGCCCCAGGTGGCTGATGAGACAGATGTGGCTGACCAACCAGTGGTCACAGAGAAAGAAGAGACTGACCAACATGTTGCTGACCAACCAGTGGTCACAGAGAAAGAAGAGACTGACCAACCTGTTGCTGAGGAACAGTCTTCACGTCACATCACTTTCCAGTTAGAAAAATCGGACGAAGCAGGAGCAGAGGTTTTGGAAACTGAGTGACAAGCAGGCAAGTCATCAAGTAAATGGAGATGGATGGCTTAGAAAGAAGAAACTAATTACTATCTAAGTATTGTGCCCTAGCCATGCTGAAGGATGAACCCAGGCAACTGTAGAGCATTAAAGCGTGTTTTCCATATGCTGACATTGATGATCTCAGGTTGTAAGAATTAAGGAGAAGTTACTAATGTAATGGATGTCAGGGAAATTCTATCCCCTTCTACACCATCCAATCTGTCAATAACCTGGGACATTTACAATGGAAAAGTAATGCTGTCCTGCACCCTGTGCTAGAAGCTCGTGAGGAGGACACTCAGAGCATCCTAATAACCTTTGTAGGTGCTTTAATAATGTTCTCAGAACAGAATTTCCTTATTTCCCCTATTTTGAAAGATAGCTACTACAGCACTTAGATAAATTAGTCTCTCCTTTCCTGACAAACTTAGATGAGCATCTCGGCAGGTAACAGAGCAAAGGCAATTGTTCCTGAAGTTCTTAAAGTTCAGAGAGTTATCTGACACTGGGAATTTCTGCCAGTGCAAAATCCTCCTCAGCTTCCTGACTCTTGAAGGTGAGGGACTGGAGCCAGCGCACCAACTCCTGCCTCAGTTTTCTTTATAATTGTTCTTTCCTGTTGGTTCATTGGAAAAGGTACCAGATACGACTGACAAAATGTACCTGCAATGCCATTTGTGTCTGTTCACAGGCCAACTCCTGAAGTGAGGTATTCCCCCTCATAAAAGTACATCTGCACCCCATTGCAGCAACAGCATTTCCTCGCTAGCTGTGCTTTTGAAAAAAGTTCTGCCTTGTCCAGACTGCTTTGTGCTACCTCCTCTCTGCAGCTCAGAGGAGATGTGTGCTAACCCAGCAGGCCAGATCCCAGTCTGACAGTGGGATGTCAGGAATGACACCTGAAGAGACAAGGACCTGCTCTACATCTTATACCCTCAAAAGGGATGTCCAGACTTTTCACTGGACCACTTGTACATGTGGCTTCAAAGGCAGACCCTGCTGTCCCTCCATCCTGGGCTGGGACATCCACTGATAATCAGGGCATCTGCTGCTTACATGGGAAAGCTCCCGTGGAAGGTATCAGGTATTTACCTCTCTCCGTAGGCAGCTGAAAATCAGAATTAATGAGATGTAACCATCAACAAGTCCACTTGGTGGTTTGATGTAATATCAATATGTTAAAACTGAGTGTCTGAAATCACATATAGTACAGAATGCAGACAGACACACCCATGGATGCTTTTCAAAGCAGGAATATTCCCCTATAAAGTCCTCCACTGTTTGCTACGTTGGCAGTATTTTAACAAAGTGTGCTTGTTTTTTCATTTATGACTGATTCCTCAAAGCATCCAGCAAAACGTGTTACATGTATGAAATTAAGGTAGTCAGAGCTCACTACATCTGTTAAAAGTTTCTAAGAATTTATTTTTATGTACGTGACTGGAATTGAAGGCTTGAAATGGGACTCTGGTTTAGGCATTGAAGACAGTGGGAGGTTCACCTCAGTTTCAGTAGGACCAAGATTTTGCATTCGTTTTTTCTCCCATGATGATGGAGACTTGTGTCATGACTTTGGGTAAATCAGGTAAATGACTTCAGGCTAATTTTATCTATAGAAATAAAAAGGCTTTATGACAGGATTCATAGGAATTGTAAATGTTTCAGCTTATTTTTGGAACACTGTATGCCATTTTTAAGGATTCCTCATTACCAAATGATTGTTTTGTCATGTGTTTACAGGAGACTTAGCAATCTAGAGGACTGCTGCGGGTCATCCCTGAAAAGACTGAAACAAATGCTGACTTGAATATTTAGTTTTGGAACATTACAAGAGGAAGGTGATCACTTGGAATATTTTTCATTTTTGTCACTCCTGCTTTGTGTTTAGTTGCTAGTAATTTTACTAGAAGTGTTGAATTATTCTTTTTTAAACAGGTTGTGGCAATATTATACATTCTTAAATTATTAAAAAAATAACAAATTGTATGCCCTGCATTTTTACATCGTTAGAATGTGTAGCGACAGCTCAAACATTGTGTATTGTGGCAGAGGTTGCTGTAACAGGTTATGATTTTACGGGGCCATACAACCATGCAGCTCTACACTGCACCAGCAGTTCTTCATTAATAGCCCCGTACTTGAATTCACCCCTGGTGTGGGGTGCACTCCTTGCATCCCATCGGTCTCTGCAGGAGTGGAAAACCGTGAGCAACAGTAAGGAGGGGAAGAGGGATGTGGGGCAGTGGCGTAGCTGGGACATGTTCGGGGCGATGTTGTCAGACAGACAGGGGCTGTGCAGCACAGACCTTGCCGCTGGCAGGGGCCCAGGGGCTGGCGTGCAGGTGGCTGCGGGAGCAACCCCAGCTGAGCCCGGGGGTGAACAGCACATCCCTCACAGCACCTCCCCATGGAGAGCCCTTCTGATGCCCTTCACCTCCAAATCCCCTTCCCCTGGTCTATGTCCCCGGCAGGCAGGCATGGCTGAGGCGTGGTGAGCTCTGCACCCCCCGGGGGTTTGCAGCTCCCGGGCTGGGGGTGCAAGGGAGAGACGGGAGGCGACCTAGGGAGGCAGCGCTGCAGGCGCTAGAGGGCAGGACAGCCCACGGCAATCCGACTGCAGAAATGCTTAGAAAGACACCGGTGTCACCTGTTGCTCACTGCACACCCTGCACAAGTGACACCCGTCTGGACTTCCCTCTGCTAAACCCCGGAGGCATCGAACTTCTGCAAAATCTACTCATATTTATAACATGAGGAGCCAACACTTTGAGTCACCCAACACAATCCACACCAAGATCATAGAATGGTTTGGGTTGGAAGGGACTGTAAAGATCATCTAGTTCCAATCCCCCCTGTCATGGGCAGGGACACCTTCCACTAGGTCAGGTTGCCCAAAGCCCCATCCAACCTGGCCTTGAACACTTCCAATGCTGGGGCATCCACAACTTCTCTAAGAGTTGTGGGTTTCAGGGCTTTCGAACTACAACTGCTAAGTTTTCCACATCGTGTCTCAGCCGTGGGCTGAACTGTTTTTAGAAGTTCAGCAGAGCTGTTTCAGCCTGTCCTTTGAACAAGTTTGGACGAAAAATACATTTCCCTGCATATATTCAATCATCTTTTCAGGTGATAAGCAACTCGACAAGCAACTCTTAAGATCTTTCCTGGACCCAAGATGCAGGCTTCTGAGTGCTTTCTCCCAGAACCATCAGAAACCAGACACGAGGTTCATTTTGGCACTGAACTGTGTTCGAAGGACCACCTGGAGTGGTCCAAACAGGTGACAGCATAGAGGAATCGAGCTGGTACTTCTTCTAGTCATACCCAGGCTGGGTACCTGTCAGTAAAAGCCCCAAACAGTAGCACGTGTGCACACCAAGGCCTCCTACCTTTGTGTGTTTTACCAAAAGCAGCCAGTTACGATATGACCACGTGGTTTCCATCTGTTGATTTCTCTGCAAAGAGCCAAAGCAGTACTGCAACAACCAGCTGAGCAGTTTAGCTCCATGTCTACTTTAGCACCCACTTGAGAAGTGGGAAAGACATTGAGACTTACTGCCTGGCCCTGAGTCAGTTTGGGAATCCTCTTGACACTGATGGACCAAACCGGACGCTCCACAATTCTCCTTTACACAGTAACTGACTGGGAACAATGTGGCGAGAGTAAAAATTCATGGCTGGTTTACTGCTGAGAGAAACCACGGGTTTCAAAGAGCTGCAGAGAGAATGAATAAAAAGAATACACATATGAAAGTGTTTGCTCGCTTGCTTATATGCATGGTTAAACCTCACCTGATCCATCTTCAATAGTTACAGCCTTGAGAGCCTGCAGAAGCTGTATTACATTAACAGCGGCACTATATGGCAACAGCCCTGTGGTTTTCACGAAGTAAAGATTGCTGTCCTGCCCTCCTGCAGAACAGACCTTTAGACCAGGAAGACATAGTAACTACTGTAGTGAAATAGTGAAACTATTTCAGTGTTGTTTCTCACTGCCAGGATTTCTTTGCTGGTACAAAGCAGAAGCTAGACACAGCCTGGAGTGCATTCCAGTGCTCTTAACTGTGATGCTACTTTGTTGCAGTATCAGTTGTAGTTATAAACTGCCTTATGTCACCACACTCCTCCTCCTGAGCCCTACCACGACCATTTGGCGTTCTTAAGTTGCCCAGGTCTTGATTATTAACATACGCTAACATTGGCATACATGTACTGTCACTGGCAGTTTAAGTTAATAAATTTGACAATGAACTGCAGCAGCCGTGGTAGTGGCGTACCCCGCACTGCTGACTGCCCTGGGGTTTGTGATTTCTAGCAAAAAGTGTCGCTAAGAGGCTGCTGCAATAATCCTTGAAACTGCCCCAGAAAGACTACTTTTATGTATCAGAGTCCTTACTGGATCTTTCAGCCACTGCTGAGACAAAAATGTTAAATGTTAAAAATGACCTAAGAGTGGAATTTGACTTAACAGGATTTTTTCGCTTTGAACTTGCAACTGAAATTGTACCTACTTTAAACACAGCTTTTTAAAAAGATGACCGTGTTGGAAAGTACTCATATGCATGAAGGGTTACAGAGTCCATCTAAAAATACTATTGAATGGGCAAGTATCAGCAGGTGAACCATTACCATCTTAATTAACAGCAATTAACCAATCAGATACATTTGTTTCAAACTGAGTTAACATGGTACTCAAGTTGTTTACAGTCCCCCAGAACACAACACACTGAATCACAGGGTTGCTGAAAGGTCTGGCTGAGTCAGAAGGGATCTCTGCATCCCTGGTTATCTGGTACAACCGTCTCTAAAAGCAGGGCTCTAGGTGAGGCTGGAATTTGACTGGCTGAGGTGTAGCACTGCTGAAAGAGGTTTGGGGGGCCTGGTGGCCTGCAAGCTGGGCAGCAATGCCCCTTGCAGCCGTGAAGGCAAACCGTGTCCCAGGATGTGTCAGCAAGAGCATCACCGACAGATCACAGGATGCGATTCTCCCGCTCTATTTGGCACTTGTTGCTCCACACCTGGAGGACTAAGCCCAGCTGTGGTCTTCCCCAGTTCAAGAGAGGCACTGAAAAATTGGAGAGGGTCCTGTGAAGGGCCAGAGAGAGGGTTAAATGTGGGTAACTTGCCAAGGGAAGCAAGACAGAGGGAGCTGGGTGTGTTCAGCCTGGAGATGAGAAAGCTCAGACGGATCCGATAGCGGATTCCAGCACTGAAATGGTGGCTGTGGGGAAGGTGGAAGCATCTCCACAAGGTTGGACATTCGGAGGCACTTCCTCACAGAAAAGGTTATTAAACACTGGAATGGGCTGCCCAGGAAGGTGGTGGAGTCACCGTCCCGGGAGGTGTTTAAGAAAAGACTGGATGCCACACTTAGTGGCAGGGTTCAGCGGAGTGGTGGTGGTAGGTCATAGGCTGGACTCGATGATCTAAGAGGTCTTTTCCAGCCTTAATTATTCTATGATTATTCTAAGCACTACCCGTGAGAGGACAAGAACAGCCACAAGTGGCTGCAGGGGAAGCGCTTTCTGGTGGAGCGCACACCCTCCCTGCCTGTGCCCCTCAGGGCTGCAACAGAACCCCGAGATCACGAAGCAAAATCGGAATCCGTGCAGGAAACAGCGCCGGGAGCTGCAGAACGACCCCTCGGGGGCTGCGCTGTGCCCGTCCCGCCCCGGAGGAGAAGAGGGGAGGAGAGGAGAGGAGAGGGGAGGAGAGGGGAAGGGAACAGAAGGGAGCGGAGGGGAGGAGAGGG
>WEIS01013666.1:246-18707 GCA_013389965.1 Todus mexicanus | reverse complement strand
TTTTTTTGTTGTTGTTTTTTTAACAAAAAGATGCAATCAATAACCATATCATATATTTGGGGGGCTTTTTGCTATTTTGAGGGAAAATTTGAGAAAGAAATCTGGGTGGATTTGGTTAGAAGTATTTGGGAAAATGCCCCCAGGCTTGGCACAGCCCCACTCCTCACAGGCCGAGCTGCTCACGTTGAGAACAGCCTTTGTGGGCAAATTCACTGGGGGGTCTGTGATTTTGGTTTTCAGAAGCAAACTCGCAGTCATTCAAAAATACATTTTAGAGATAAGTGGAACATTTTTCTAGATGCCTTTCCATTCCCTGAAATCCCTGGCATTTGGGGGTTTAGCTGTATCAATATAAAGAACAACGCAGGGACCTCAAAGGTCGAACACAAAACTCTGTTCCAATTAAAACAATCAACGGAGCCTTTGCTGTTACCTTCAGCAGAGCTGAGATTTCATGTGATTCACATGTTTATGGGGTTAAAAGATCCCGAAGAAAGTCTCAGCACCCACTGCTCCCCTGAAATGCACAGGACCACACAGAAGTAAAAACCTCACGGAAAAGAGGCACCTTTTCAGTTGGGTTTCATGGGGGGGTTGCATTCAGGATTGCAGAGCATTATGAAACCACAATGATCTCGCTGATCTGAAGACTTTTGGTTTACAGCCACGAGCCCAAGAATGAGGCTTTATGATGTGATTTTTACACAGATACTTATATTCTAATACTGTAACAGATAATTTTCCTTGAATATTTAAAAAATATTTAAAAGGGGGGGGGGAGGTTGTTGATTTTGGTTGTTTGTTGGTTTGTTGGGTTTTTTTCACAGGTGGAAGAAATCCTTGTGCCTGGCTAAGGTACCAGTTTTATACAGGGAAAACATTCACATTTGTGTCACTTCCCAGCCCTAACTGCTTTGTTGACATCATTCTCCCACCTTTAAATCTGTCACTTGAAAATTTTCTAAACCTTTCATTGCTCTTGAAACCACTTCTTTTAAGGGGAACCTGCCAGGGAGAGATCTGCTTTACACTTACATCATCTTTCCTATTAGCTTCAGAAGATCATCCTGCCCTGGTAAGCTCTCTGTGCAACGTGTCCCTACTGTTCTCCAAGTCCGTGTTGGTCAGGCTAGAAAGACTGTCCTGCATAAATCACTAAAAATTCAGTACTGAAGGGGTGGCAAGGGCTCACATGGTGCGAAATGCCACCTCACCCACACCCTACCTTGTAGCAGGGTCCTGGAGCTTCTCCAGGTCAGGGAGAACACCTCTGAAGAGCTTCTGGGAGAAGCTTCTCTAGGCAGATCTGGTCTAGCATCATGAGAAATAAGGATGAAGAGGTGTTGCAAGGCTTTGTGCATTCCCAGCCCACATCTACTGGTGGCAATAACAAGGTGCTGGATCAGCTCCATCCATCCACCCATCCACCCACCCCAGGGAGTGATAGGAAGCAGCATTTCCCCATCCTTACTCTTTTTTCCCGGTTTCTCTTTTTATGGCTGTGCCTGTTTGCTTCACAAGTCGTCTGGTGGTGTCCTCTAGTGGTTCCTTCCTGCACAAGAAACAGCAGATTCCTTGGCTGATTTATGTCAGCTGCATTGTAGCAGCATTTGGGGGAAGGAAAACCACAAACTTTTGACTCAAAGGAACAGCAAAAATAAATTATGTTCTTCTCCTTCATTTGTGTACTTAAAAGTTATAGCAAAATTCAGTCTGTCCTAATATTAAGGAAATTTTATGGAACGTAACAAACAGCAGCATGATACAATATTTTTGAAGTGATGGCTTTCTATAAATATAGAAAAAAAAATCAGAAATGGCCAGTAGAACTATTAATTAAAATGTGAAAGCAGATAAATTATGAATAGCGGTGTCATGTATTCATTAAGATTCTACAAATGAAAAATATCTCTCCCGGTTATTCCTTTGATGAATCTAGCCCAAATATACTTGAACTGCAACATAAAAAATTCAGGCTGCTCGTATTTCATTCTGTATCAGCCACGCTTAGATCCCCAAATCTCAAAGCCCAGAAGTGCGGATGTCTAATCACAGCATTGCTACTGACCTCTTTCTCAAGCCTTAGACAAGTCATTTAACCTGCCAGAGCCTTTTAAGACAAGAATGTCCCTAATAAACCCTTGTGAAAAGTTGTGTGCAATTTTGTGAAGCTGAGAGACCCTTGCAAGGAGAGCAGTTAGCTAGTGTGGGGTGCAGGGCTGTGGATAGAAAGGCCAGTGTTTGGTCCAAGGATTCCTGAGAGCTGAGCCTACGTTTCATTTATTCATGGGATCATCTTAGAAAGACAAGCAGGTCCCATATCTCCTGCTTGCTCTGGCTATTTGCTTGGTGGAGATCGCATGGACTTGTAACTGCAAACTGGCAGGTAGGAATCTATTCTGTTCACCCTGTCCTGGCTCTCAGCAAACATATTTGTTCCTTACACTCTTTGCACTTTAAATAGAGAGATACCAGCTAGAGTTAAACTGTCTGCACTGCTGGCCTCTGCCTCACCAGCAAGATCAGCTACACTGCTGTGGTCCCCCACTGTCTTTAGCCCAGGGATCCGGTTCTTCTTCACCATCCTAAGTGCATGCTGGCAGGGAACGTTTCCAATTTATAGGTAAATTCCTCACCTTTCAGAATTTCAATGATTACAGCAAATTATTCAGGTTTCAGAAAGAGTGGACAAATCCCACTGCAGCCACAGGGAGACTGAGTCGTGCAGCACAGAAGGGAGCTACGAGGAAAAGGTGGCTTGGACAGCCATGGAGGAGAAGATTTCTCTCCATTTATTCTGCAGTGTTTACAGAGGTACAGTTTCCCCAGAGCCACCACAACGACTTGCTTGCTTCTCCTGTGGAACCCCAACTGTCACTGATTATTCAATTAATGGATTTTCTATTGCAGTTATCAACAAAATTTCAAACCCGCACCTTCACTGGGGAGACTGTTACGATACCAACATCTACAAGACCTTTTAGATATGAGCCCATGGCTTCACAGTGAGAATGGCCATGACATGTAGCCCCTGTCATGTTGCTGTCACTGTCAGCAGGATTTGATTTGAAGACTCAAACCAGCAAGGTCTATGACTCTCCTCTAGCAGTCCACAACTTCTAGCCGTAGTTACAATAATAACCATCTGCAGGAGATGGAGGCTTTCCTCTAACCGGTTGTGCTCAGCACAGGACCATCAATGTACTGGATGCATTTTGGGGTCCTGTCAAGCAAAGGAAGCACATGGGAACAAGGGTGCACAGCACTGATGGAGGGAGAGGGAGAAGATAGCTACAGGCCTGTATGTCCCAGATAAATCTCTCTTTGTACAAGATAGATTAAAGAGAGGAAAGAATAGGTCCACTTGCTGCATTACATAAGTACATTTAAAATAAATCTACAGAGTTGTATGTGTATAATGCACTAACATTGCGTCTTTGATAAAATCTTTTCCAAAAGCGCCTAAGCCTCTTTCGAAGAACCAGAACCTCGCACATCACTGAAATTCAAGGGCAGCCTCGGGCCCTCTGTTACCTCAACACTAAAAAAATCTCACCCCAAACTCACCAAAAAAAGGACCAAACAAAACAAAAACAAAACGCCAAGACAACTGCCACGTCACTAGTCTACAACACAAGTAGCTACAATGCCCTGTGACTTAGTCATAAATGCCTGTCGTCACAGGCTGGTCCTGCTTCCACCCCTCCTGTGGGTTCCAGAGGAGGAGCAGGAGGGTGAAGGGGCACCAAAGCCTCCTGCCATGGCCACTGATCTCAGCCCAGTTATTCTTTTTACTCACGCAGAAAAGGCTTTCACTAAACATTAAAATAAGGTTCCTGCAGTGTACCAGCGGTTGTTAATAGAAGACATGCTTTCCCCTGGGGTTTGTCAGCTCTGCACTTCAAAGCTCATTTTACAAGTAGACCGATGCTGTATTTTAAAAAGCGAGTGTTAACATGAGCTCTTTAGTCAGATGAATAAACGTATGAGGAGCCCCCTCTCCTTCACCCTCCCATCAAATTTAAAAAAAAATAAAAATAAAAAAAAGTTTTAAAATGCAACAAACCAGCAGCCTCTGATGGATTTAACATTGCAATTGTTTTTCTGATACATCTTCACTCCTCTGACTCGCTCCCTGGATTTATGCTGCCCCACCAACATCACCCCTCCAGTCTCACAGCTTCGAATCCTCCCCTCTTGAGAGCAGCCCTCAGCTCCCACCTCAGTAGGTGTTTGAGATCTCCCAGGCAGGACCCCACCTGCAGCTTCACACACAGCCCAGAGCACTTCAGCAGGGCCATCACAAGGAGGCAGGCATCGAACACTTTGGGTCAAGACAGCCTCGACACACCTCAAAGCTCCCAAGGTGCATCCAGAGGACAGCTGATAATTTCTTTGCTGACAGCGAAATTCAGGAAATACTTTCCAAGAACAGAGAGGGTGGTTGGTTGGTCTTATCACCATCCAAGAACTCTTTCTTCCAATTAAATGGTAAGTTTAAAGGCTAAGCAAAGAGTGTACCAGCAACCCAGTTCCCAAACAGACACATAGAGAGGTGTTGGAAGGGGGAGGCAGGAACACATCCATGGGCAGATAAAAATTCCAAACTCTTCAAACGTAATTTTTCCCTGTAATTAGAAAGTAGAACAAGATCAACTGACACAGACCAAGGAAGGAGAGTTAATAACCAATGTGCTCAAAGGGTGTTTGACCACCTCAATTTTTTTCTATTAAACCAAGGTTAATACTGATAAGGGTTATCTCAGACAGACATGCTGGAGCTGGAGACTGCAGGTGAAGGGCTGGAGATGCCCATTTCCCAGTGTGCGTTTATCTCATACCTCTTGTTAAGGTTGCTCTGTGGAGGCCATCATCTCACTCTTCTCTTCAACACCAAGCTCTTCAACTGCTTCTGTTCAAAGTCAGTACAAAAAGCAACACAAACCCACCAGCCCAGCATAGGTATGGTAGTCCAGAACCATCTCAAACCCTTTGTTACGAGGTTTCATGGCCATAGGAGCTCCTGGGTAGCCTACATCCAGGAACATCTCCCAGCCCTGGCCAGAAGAAAACTGCTTTCTCCTCTCACAGGAGATGAATACTTTCATCCTCTTCTTTTAACAACACTCAGCTTTCGACAAAGCCCAAGACCCCTCAAACACAGGCTTCCAGATGAAGCACAACATTAGCTCAGCTAACTTCACCTTCACCTCTCTTTACCTGGACTTTTTGGAGGTTGCCTCCCACTCAGATTTCCACCAAGATCAACAGCACCTCCCTGGGTGTTGTGTCCTGCAAAATGTCCCTAGTAAGCTGCGTCAAGAGAACCCAGCTTACAACCTCGATGTCACTGATGGTGCAAAGGTTCTTCAAGCTCCATGAGCTGCAGTTGGGGTAAAGACACTTGATTTAAGGGCTGCAGCTCTGCAGGTAAACAAGACAGACTGACTATTCACATGAAGAGCCAGGCTCCTTTTATGAGCAGAGGAGAAACCGACATTAATTCAGAGCATATAAATTAGGTGCTGTCTCCAGGTAGGGCTAAACTGTCGGGGAGATGTAGGGTCTCAAGCAAAGGACAACTCTTGATGCCATGAAATCAAAAGAGAATTAAAAGAAAAAGATATTAACTTTTAGTTATTTGGACGGTTAATTACGATGATCTATACGTATATTAGGCTTATATTTATGGTAATTACTGAATAATTTAGATCACCACGCAACTGACAGAAATTGTATAAAGAAAAAGGAATGATTTTAAATTATTTTAAGTGCTTTGAATGTGAGAAATATTTTTTAAGATGTAGTGAAAGATTCTAAATCTAATTATAACACTAAGTCACAGAAAGCTGTTTGGGCTAATATTTCTTTCCAGCAATTAGAAAGTGGTTGATGATGCAATTACACTCTTATGTAAGGTCTTTGCTACCAAGATAATTTTTTATTGAAAAATAATCAGAGAACATAATATGTGAGAAGTAGTTATATTCAGGTTTTTCTATCATTTCCTCCAGACACAGTTTGTAGCTCCAGTGCTGGTCCCTGCCCAACAAAGACGGTAAGGTGAAGTGGGAAAAAAAAAAGAAGGAATGGAGTCAAGACAAGCAATTAATGCTTGGTAACTCCTCTTGGTGAGGATTATCCCAGTCTCCAACAGACGAGCGTGCAGCTAAGGTTCATTTCAAGTGGAAGAATAATCTCACACATGAGAATAAGAAGATTAAAAGCCAAAAGACTGAATAAAAATTCTTAATGACATTTTGTTTGTTTTCCAAATCTCATGATTTAAAGATTATGATTCAGTGGATTGTGGCATTTTCTTTTTCTTTCTCTCATTTTTTTTTTCTTCCCCCCTTCAGTCCCTGAGCTGTCGGTGCTGTAGGTTTGGAGTAATAACCAAAATCTCTTTGGAAAAAATAATCTTTATACAAAGGCCAGGGGCCAAGTTTCCTCACCTAAACTTCCAAGAACCTGCCCTAGCTCAACCTTGCGTCCTGTGGGAATCAAGCTCATCTCAGCCAAGCCAGCTAAGCCCAGGAGCCTGGAACAAGAGAGACAAAGGAGGCACTTGTATCAAGGTCCAAAGGAGGCAACTCTCCACATCACCTTGAAGCTGGTATATTCCTTCCAAGAGCTGACAGGTTGTACTAGTTCTGCCTTCTCTTTTTCCTTTTGCTTTTCCACATGGATCAGACTTCCAGCAGATCTGGTGGGCCAGGCTGCCCAGCCTATCATCTTTGCCAGTCATCTTTGAAAAGGATCATTTAGATAATTAAGAACAGCTAGAATTTGAATAGCTAAGATTTATCACTGGGTCAGGAAATAGTAGATGAAAAAAAATCAAAGATCACACTATCATTCACTAATAATAAATGTTTCGCTCCAGAAAATGAAAATCTTATGCAAAGAAGCATTCATTATCATCCATCATGGGTGCTTCTGCAGAGTCAGTCTTTACTGTACCCTGGGATGGCACCATCCTAGAGTTGCAGCAGCCTATCACTTGTTTAGAAATGAGCAAATTCTCCTTAAATCGCTACCCCAGGCTGACTTGCCTTGCTCATTTACAGCAACTGCATCTCCACTGAATTTCATAATGTTATTGCTGTTGACTTCCATCATGAGGAGAGAGCTGCAGAACTGCATAACCAAAGACTGGGATCTTCAAAAGAATCCAACAGTCTCAGGTCTATTTTACTGAAAGATGCAAAGAAATTTAATAAAATACTTAAGCAGCCATTTAAACACTTTTGCTCAGAGAATGCAATCAGTTTCACTGGTGAAGACTGGAAACCAACATCAGGCTCCTCTCCAGAACTGCTCTTAGGGTTGCAATCACAGGAATCTATTGGGCATCACCGCACTGCAGGTGCAGGCAGCTGAGGGCTGCAGATCCTCTGTGGTGGGTCTAGCTGTGCACAGCCCACACAATACCTGCACACGCCCTCAGAGCACCCTTTGGCAGATCCAGATTGCTGAAAAAGAGCACCAGTCATCCAGTGATTTGGCAGATGTGGTGCTGGGCTGGCCTTGCTCCTGCTGATGCAAGTATCCCTGCTCTGCAATTAATTCACATGGAAGCAGCAGCAGTCACTACCCATTCCAGTCACTTTTGTTTACTATAATTTACAGGTTTAAATATTTATTTTGTCGGTGGGTTATCGTAGCTCTAGAACAGCAATGCTCAATGAAAAAAAATATATTCACCAGAATAAAAACCCTAGCATTTAAAAATTAGTTATTGATCAGTATATCCAGATTTCCGTGTCCTCCCATGTTAACATAGCAAATATTCAGGGTGTTAAAGCTGCGCAGAAGACAACCAGTGAAACACACTGACCCCTGCGTCTTGCAGCAATCATTTCTTTTCCCCTTCATGCTCAGAGAAATGGCCAGCTAAGAAGAAACACAGGAAATTCAGGCAGATCATCTGGGTAACTAGATGCAAGCATCGACTACGTTTTCAAGAATTGTGCTGGCAGAAGTGCCTGGAGACAAGAGGTAGGTATGGACCAGCTGATGCAGATTTACTAGGAAGCATTGAACTGTGAGGAAAATAAGGCAGAGGACAGCTAGCATGAGCATGAGGCCAAGCGGAAGGGTAACTCAGGGCTTTATAGCCTGGAAGCAAAGCAAGGAAGAAAAGTGGAGAGGACCAGAAGGAAGTTAAATGTGCAAAGCACAATGTTCAGTGAAACAAGATGAAACAACCCAGCTGTGTTTTCCTCTGGTGCTGGGGTAAAGAGAAAGCCACCATGCTGACATCACTTCAGTCTGAAAGCACAGAAATTATACTGGTGGGATCAAACTCAGAATTTGTTTTACCATAGCATCAGCACCCTTGGATATGTGCCTTCTACATCAGGGCAATGCAGCTTCAGTAGTACCACTGATTAAATCCCAATTGTTTCATTTCCAGGGAAAACTGCAGTGCAAAGAGCAGCCTGAATACACCCAGAAACTGGGCTGGCCCAGATGCTTTGAACTGCAGCTTCCCTGACAGAGACACAGAGTCAGGGGTCTTCTCCGCACAGATGGAAGATTGAGATTCTAGGATTAAATCACGTGTGGCCTCCAAAAGTGTCTGCATTATTTACAGATGGAAAAATCAAAGGCACAAGCAGTGTATCTGCTATACATCTGCACAGTAGCATTTAGGGTTAGTTGGCATCTTTCCGCCTTCAGACGGCTGCTGAGATGTCCTTTGTTGTCTTGCGTGAGGTTTTCTTATGCACGTTTTGTTGGGGAATCCAATCAACTACTTATTCGTTTTTCAAATACAACAAAACCCGAGAGGCTGTAGAGAGAATGAGATGTTCCAATGAACTCTTGAAATTAAGTGTTAGAGTGACCTGGACAGCAGCTGGGAGCACTGGCAACCAGAAAACATTTGCAGGCAACAGAGTGATGAGTCAGGCAGCTTAAATGACTCCAACCTTATCTGAATGAAGGTCTGAAGAAAAGTTAGGAGAACTTATTTTAACAAATTGGAGCAGATTGCTAAGGGATGCAGTAGCTTTTCCATCACTTCATATCTTTCAAAGAAGATTGAGTTTTATATACACATACACGCATTTTCATTTCAGGTCAACCAGAAGTTATTGGGATGGATACATTGCTGAGTGAAATCCTATGACTTGTGTTATACACAAAGTTAGTCTGGGTTATAGCATTAATCTCTCTGCTTCTCCCAAAAACCTATGGTTGAACTAATAACTTTATTTGGATGAACTGGGGAAAGGAAAAAAAAACACAACCAAAATGAAAAAAAAACCAACTTCATTTCTATTACAATGTGATTCAACCTATTAACCTACTGAACTCCAAGACAAAACAAATAGGTTTTATATATGTTAAATAAGAATTTACAACCACTGAAGTTTAAATAGTATTTGATTGCAACTGTAAATAAATTATGGAATACTATATAACCATTTTAGAAAGCCACACTTACTATCTGATAAAGAATACAAGCCAAAAAAAAGAATCTGAAAGCTCCCAGATTGCTGAGACAATGAATTCCTGCAAAAAATAAGTAAAGAAAAGCATTAAAGATTTTTCTGCAATGTTTGAGAGCATTTACCTAACACAGAGCTAGATACCAGTTCTAGGGACTAGTGAATTTCTAGAACACTTTTCATATTTGCCCACTCTGAAGTTTTTACAGCAGGATTTTTAAGTTTCATGATCTTTTTTCTGTAAGTGTCTAGCAGCTTTGGATGGCTCTAGTTTGGATACTCAGCTCTGCAGTTGTGCACAGCAGCTGGAATAGCACGAGGGTCACCATGAATCGTGAACAGTTTTGCAGAGCATAAAATTTAACAGACCCAAGGAATACGACAGCAGGGGCCATAAATATAAAAATTAACTACAGGAGCACGTTGTAATTATACAGGGATCAGGGAACAAGCTAAAAAGCTGGCGTTGGGTATGGAAGCTGTCACAATAATTGAGGTAATTAGTGAGCTGTGGTGTTGACCAGTTTGCTGGCTCACGTGAGCATTCTGTGCAGGAGTTCATGGGCAACGCTGGCTTTGGGTTACAGTCATTCACTGCCTCGTGTCAACACCTGTGTTTCTGTAAGTGCACAGCACCCAGTAGCTGCAATTTATGTTTGCAGGGAAGCTCAGGCTGCCATGAAGATACTAGAGCATCATCACATCTTATTCCTAAAAAATCTACAACTGCAGGCTTGCCCTGTGCTACCCATGTTTGCAAACCTGGCTGCAAAGTCTGTCACCGGGGACCTAATAGGAGAGGTGTGTTTGAGAAACTGGGTTTCTGTTACTGTCTGACCAGTGCAAAATCTAAATTATTTGGGAAAACCTAGCCCCATATTTATCTGGATAACAAACACCCAGCTCTCCAGAACGAGCACTCACCCCACAACACTGAGTGGCTGCAAAAAGACAAAAGCTCCATTGTCTGCAGGGATTGAAATGGCACATTTTGACCTGACAAGGAGCTCCTCAAAGCAGCAGGACTGAGAATGAAAGCATTAGGCTGGGAGACAAAGGTCACAAAGTGGCCAATAGGATGTAAACAACATGATTTGCCTGAAAACAGAGATATACCCAGTCTATGATCTGCCAGGCAGGAGACAAGAGAGAACCATAAGGAAACAGTGGGCAAACAATATGAGAGGTGGTGGTCAGCAGGTGGATTTTAGCCTCTGTCTTGGATAGATGAAGGATGTTTATATGAGAAACCAGTCCTCAGATCACACAATGAACAGGAAGGGTGGGTATATTATCCAGGAAAGCACAGGGGTTGTTTCCCACATCTTCCTCCAAGTTGTGCAGCAGCGCAGCCATGAGGAGCATTTTTGCTGTGCCCTGCACACCACTGGATTTCTCTTCTGCAGCAAACTCAACCAAACAACTCTCTTCCACAGTGAAGAAAAAAACTATATATGTTTACAAAATGGTAAATCAGGATGTTTAGTCAAAATATTAATTTAGAAACCAGAATACTAATGCTATGAGGATCTTTTCATAGGTAATTAGGAGACCAAAAGACTCAGAAAGCCACAGTTGGCCCAAAAAACTCCTGTAGCAAGAACCAGTTTTCCAGGCTCCTGGCACAGAGATATCACCAAGATTCCCTAACTCCCAGACCATGTAAGAGTCTCCAAAATCTCCTCCCCATTTGCTGTGCTAAGAATCAGCCTCTGAGGAAGACACTGTGCTCTCTTGTTGCATTAGCTTTTGTTCCTGATATACCAATTTCTTGTGCCGTGTTTTCCATGTGACTTTGTTCTTTGAGCTTTATCTTTAAGATACGCTAGTAAAACCAAAAGTCATCCCATGAAAAGCAAAATCATATCAGTGGAAGGCAGATGCAAACGAAAGCAGAGGAGAAATGCTCACACTGCTGTCACCTGCTGAAATCAAATAAAGAGTTTTATCAGGACGAGGACAAGCAATAGCAGCGCTAACAACCTAAGGCACCTCTAACTCGCTCGCAGTAATACCTGGTGGTTTCACAGCACCAAGATGGACAGTGCTGTTACTGTATTTATCTTACAGGGGCTGAAACGGCTTGGTCAGGCTCACTCAGAAATCCCAGGGAGGAGCAGGAGAATCAACCCTGGCTCTTCTTATAGGGAATGACACACTCTTTCTCCTTGGTACTTCATGCTGCTCTCCCACACTGTAAAAGTATTCTCTCCGCCTCACACTGCCCTCTTGATTTTATATGTACAAAACATTCCACATGCCATTTATCTTCAAAATTAATACGTTCGCTTTTTATGTACTATATGTGTGTGTACATGTATAACCACATTTCCCTGAAATGATGAAAATTCTTTCTTGCCATGGCCAAAAAGCCAAAGAAATATTTCTGCCCAGAAAGACCAAGATGATGCATTTTATTTAGCCCAGTGGGCAGCTCCTTTAGCTCAGCCCACAGAGCATTCTCACATGTGTCTGTGGGCAGAGCCCAGGCAGCAGTGGGTCCCGTCCACCTTTGTGGGATGTCATTAATACAGCTCTGCTCTCTCCTGAAAATGTGAGATGACATAAGGAAGCTGAGAAAAGCTGCTGATAGTAATTGAGGGGCAGCTGCTCCAGTCCCACCAGCCAGGAAGGCTCCTTTCAGCCTTGAGAGAAGGCTGCTGAAAATGGTTCCTACGTTTGTAACTGATAGAAACAATTTTTTTCCCTTTCTACCCTGACAAAAAAAAAGTGGCAGGAGGTGCTCCTAAGCCAGATGGAAAGTAGACGAAGATCATCTAGAAACAGTCCCAGCCCTGTGGGAGTGAAGCCAAGAAGTGCACCAGGCCTAGCAGAGACAGACCTAGCCCCAGCCAAGAGCACCAGCCCTTTCCTCCACGCCTGTCCATCTCTGACAGTCTCAGTGCTGGAAAGGGGACATGACACAGTGTGATGGGCAAACAAAATGACACTAGGCAGTGAGAAGTCCACTCCAGGAAGGGTCCCACCCTGCAGCAGCGGGAGGCAAACACTCATCATGGAGGAAGGCTCTCAAAGAAACCCCTGTTCCTTTTTTATTGCTCATGCTCACACACAAGTGTACGTGAACAACAGCTCCTGGTAGTAAAGGTACGTGAAAGAAACACCTCCAGGACACTAGCGTGCAGAACCTGGGAACAACGCAAGAGCTGCCCACACTTTGCTCTCTGGGGATGAAGGGAGGTCAGTCTCCCCACCTCAGCACAGGGCCAGGTTTCCAGCACAGTCCCGTGGGCAAAAGGAAATGATCATTCCTCTGCACTCTGGCTGTTGGAACAAGCACCAACTGTCAGGCAAGGATCAAAGGCCTTTTACATTTCCCATAATCATCTCTACAGCCCAGCATGTGTTGATGCATGGGTCCAGGGGCTTATCCAGCACAGTAAATCCATTCCCAGTTAGCCCAGCTGAACCACCGGACTGATGGATCAGAGACTTTCTTCTTTTTGCTTTCGAGACGCAGCTTCACCACCCATCAGCACCAAGCTGCTGCGCTTTAGCCTGGACAATGCCCAGGATGAGGCACTGCAGGACACTTCGGGGAAAGGTGTTTTATCGAATGGGTGTTTAAAAGGCAGCATCTGACCTGACAGCAGGTGCCTTCTCACACCAGGCACCAAGCTACAAGTTCACAGTGATGCTGCTCTTGCCAGGCCTGTAAAACTGCAGACAGAATTTACTCTAAAACAAATAAAAAGCCAAGCCCAAAACGAAGAGAGAAAGCTGAATTTCTAGTGTGGTTTACAACACTCAGGGAGAAAGAGGAGAGATAATAAATCTGGGAGCTAGTAGCCACAGCAACAAATTGCGTTTCTCCTCTGGATGGCTTTTCCCCCCTAATCAACAGCAATTACTGGGCACCTTGGGGTAATATAGCAAAGTTTATGTTGCTTCCATGGCTAAGTTCTTTTCAGAAGATGAATTCATTCTGTGTCTGCAAGGTGCTGATTCATTGCAGCACGTTACAGGGGGGTCTGCTCACAACAGCCAGTGAAAAGACGAAGAGAAAAGCCCCGGACAGAGCTTGTCTTGCTCTGATGTACTTTTCTTTTCATACCAATTAAGAGCCCAGCCACTGAGCTTGGAAGAGAGATGCCTTCCCTGGCTCTTAGGTACAGGGGAAAGGAAGCAAAGATGAAAGTGTTGGGAGGAAGCAACTGGGGGTGAAAGGAAATGTAGACTTGTACCTGACAACATCAATCTCAGTAAAGGCTGTGGTTGAGAAACCACGTGTGTGCTGCTTCAAAAAATAATGAAAGAATAGCTGTGCTTCCTTCTGCTCTTCAAAGGCTGCCACCAAACCATTTGAAATTCTCTCTGTATCACTGCAGTGCCACCAGGTCTAACAAGGGACTAGGAGTCTGCTTTCCATAGTTTTTGTCCAAGGAACTTTGTGAAGAACTGAGGTTGGTTTGCTTTCAAAACATCCACGTGAATACATCACCGATCACCTACCTCCACACAATCAGAGACTAGTTCAGCAGCAGACAAGGTGTAACATGTATTGCTCCATCCTGGAGCATGGTACAAGCACTGAAGCATCTTGCCATGCATTTTGCAAAGGGCTTTCAAGCAGAAGCTAACGCAGAAGGACAGAGCAAGGACTAAACCATACACGGCAGGGCAGACCCTCCCAGCTCTGATGTGACCCAGCAGCTGTCACTGTTGGATTTTAACCACATCTGCTTTTGTTACCTTTTAGGCCCTCAAGGTTTTCTGTTTCTGAGGGACTGACCTTCAGGTGCCAAGCTTCCAGCTAGAACCGACAGTGTGACAGCGCACCGCATACAGGTACATTCATCTAGCCAGTGGGAAAAGCTGTGGGAAATCCTGCTGCCCAAAAAGGAGATTTATCGTCCCTGAAACAAAGTCTCTCCAAGACAGCACAGCTTCCAGCGCGCTCTCAGCAGGCAGGTCAGCTCTGCAGGCTGCGAGTAAGGCACTACCTGTCCTAATGAGAAGGCAGAGGTGGTGGAAAGAGCCATCTCCACACCACATTTAATTATTAAACCTGACAGAAGGGATTTGTCTGGTTTTCTAAATATTTTGCAGTGAAGCTGAGAGTTCATCTCTGTGTGAACCAGGAGATGATTTCCCTGCAGGATGAAGAGCTTTGTGCTCACATTCAGCAGCAATCATGTCCTGTCTGTAACTACAGACAGCACAAGACACGCAGTAGCTGGATGATACACCAGGAGGATATCTAGCATCACCAATGACAGCTTGACGTGCTACTTTACTTTCTCTTAAACATGCTCTTATGACTGCCTAGGAATCCTATACAGCAGTTATCTCAGCCTCCCACAATCTCAAAACATGTGTGGAGCTAACAGGACACATCATTCATCCCTATCCAGATATGCCACTTGCTCCTCTGACCATGTAAGACTGTAGGACAGACCCCCTGGAAGCACCTTGTCTCCTTGTTGGTGGTATGCACACTGGATCCATCAAACACATGCTTCACATAGTTTTTGAAAAACCTCTTCTTTTAGCTAGGACTACCAGAATGGCTCTCTAATTTCTGCTGCCTTTTATTATAACAGCTTGTTTTCATGCTGTGTTTGTCAGACGTTGTGATTTCTCCAGTAAAAAAAAATAAAATAAATCTTAACACTAGCCTAGATCAGGGTGCTGGAAACACGCCCAACTTGCTAATACAAAGCCCAGGGCAAATATAGAAGCCTCTTCCCCACTTGAGCAGTCTCTTCAATGCTCAGTGCTCCAGATGCACCCAAGCAATATTTTTCTCCCAAAGTAGCTCACTACCTCTCTCTCCAAAAATTTTTGAGACTGCTTTAATCTAAAGCCAAAGCACCCTGCCCTGCTGCCGCTGAAATCAATAGATGTTTTGCCATTACATTCAGTGGGATGAAAATTAAGCCCTAAGAAAGCCAGGCAATCACAACTGCAGCCCATATGCATGGAGGGAATACTGTGAGCAGGATTGAAAAGGACCTTACATTTATCTTTGTACTGCTAGAGCTCCATCTGCATATAATTGCTCATGCCTACAGACGCTGCAATGCTCATCAAAGGCTATATTCTTCCCCACACTAGGCCTCTCTTTCAACTGGCAGGAAATTCTCATTCCTTTACAATCTATACACAGCCATTTAGTGTTTAATAATTCAAATCGAAGCACAACATTTGGTGGAAAACAGTCATTATGGATTTATAACACAATGCAGGTAGCTGAAGAGCACAAATTTCAGCATTTCAGGAAATGGGGACTATTTTCAAACAGAGGTAATCCTATAACTGAAAAAAAAAATCACCAACCCCTCAAAATGCGTAATATTATCTGTAATCTGTTTGTGCTGCACGTATCTACGAGTTTGGGTTGATTTCCTCTCCCCTCTCCCTCCCCCTTTTTAATGCTCAAACAACTGAGTTATAGCAGAACATTTTTCTACACTAGGAAGCTTATTTACATACTGTAAATAACTGTGAACGCAATAAAATTGTGGTACAAATAATGTGAAATAATGCCTCAATTTGCAGTTGTTTTACATCAGCATAGTTTATAGCAGTGTTTACTGTAGACTAGCAACAAATAAATAAATAAAAAGACAAAACAGTTCCCCGCTCCCCACACCCCACCTTGGGTTTCTAACCCATTGACCAGCACTGAGGCGACTCAACACTTAAATAACATTAAATATCAAAGACCACAAATGATCCCAGATCCCAACCCGGATAGCACAGTACAGGGAGAAGACAATGAGCGGGTTTCTGTCCACGTCATGCACAGCCTAATGTCCCAAGAGCTACGCACCACGGTAAATATGGTGAGACTGAGGCACTGCTTGGACCTGTCATTTGGGACCAGTTTCTCCCTCTCGATGCACTCGGGTTCTCCAGCCATGCTGATATTGCCACCTCTAACTTGTCCGTTTGGATGGTCTAATGGGTGTCAACTGCAGAGCACAAGGTGCTTCAGACCCTGACACAGCTCTGCTTTCTACCAGCTTTTAGAACACACTCCAGGCAAACAATCCTTGTGACTAATTCTTACCCTTCACTTCCTTAAATTGAGAGATCCCAGTGATAACTGTCCAAACTACTCTATTCTTGTCACTTAGCCACCAGAAGCCATCCAGCTCCTTGTAGAAGAGGTGTCTGGCTGACACCTGATCTGACACATACACAACCAGGATCTAATATTCCCCTCCAACAACCCACTGCAAATTTGAGTTACTGATGACATGAAGAAAACCATCACCTTCCTGTCTGGAAGCTTAATGTAGGCTCCTAATTTAGATTTCTCTGTCTGGTCTGGGTTTTTGATGAGACAAGTTTCCACAGTACCTACATGATGATTTGATTTGCAAAAATCTAACATATCAGAAGGGCTCATGAGGATCAGTTGGGGCTGTCAAGACAGGCCATGTATAATGGTAAATCTCACAGTCCACTAGCTACCAGCCCCAGCAATCAGACTAATCTTTCAAACTCAGGTCCTCCCTGGAACATACAGGTCAGGAGAAAGATTTCTCAAAATTCTTTTTTCCTTCTGGTGTATCAAAGAGCCAGAATAGA
This sequence comes from Todus mexicanus, assembly GCA_013389965.1. Classification (NCBI taxonomy): domain Eukaryota; kingdom Metazoa; phylum Chordata; class Aves; order Coraciiformes; family Todidae; genus Todus; species Todus mexicanus. Next base: position 1,689 of record WEIS01013666.1, on the reverse strand, counting down.
GCCTTGAGACGATGGAGTGCAATTTTCTCCTGCCTTTAAGCACGCACTGAGACGTAAATAGTCATTTCCAAGAGCTTAAAACCCCAGGGAAGCAGATAATAAGCAATTACTCTAACCAGATAGCACTGATGTCTAAAAATTAATTTCTGTGCTAACATCCCACCCCTAAAGTTTTAAATTTCAAAGCCGAACATCTTCTAAGAAAGATACACAGGTGTACAATTATGTTTCCCAGACATCTGTCTCCATCTATGCTGGTGGCACATTTAACCCTGCCCATCCAGAGCACAAGCAGCCCACGATGGCGTTTCCTCCACATTTCCCGGGCACATGTGCCTTCAGACAAGAGCTGCTGCTGAAGTATGAGGCACAACGCTGATCAAAACAAATTGATCTTGTCACTGTGGCATTCCTGACATGCTTATCCCACTATAGATTTTTTTTTTTTTATCTCTGCCAGTATTTACAAATCAATTTTTTTTCAGAGAAGGTTACGGTTTTCCTCAAGATCTGCTCAAGCACCAAGCTGTCTAGCATCATCAGAAATCATTGAAATGGGACAATAAAGCCATCAAAGTCAGAAAAGTCAGGAAAAAAGCACACAAACTCAGTTCCTCCAAGCAGCTCCTCTGCTCACAACGTTTAGCTTACAGGCAGCAGTGCTGAATCTTTCCCTGATGCTCTGGGGCTGCAGGCCCACAGGGAGATGTTTCACCTTCGTGGTTTCACATCACAACAACATTCCTGCCCCTTTCTCTGAACTGAGATCTCATCCATTAGAACGACATTGAGTCTTAATGGCAAATGCTACCTGCTTCCACTAATGTTTGTCAGAAAAACAAGAGCAGCTGTAGGGCTTGTACTCTTTTAAGCACTTTTTAATACTCTTTTTACTCTTTTTACTTAGCACTCTTTTTACTTCATCCTGTGTAGCCATTAAGAATAACCAAAAGTAGTGCAGGAAAGACAAAGAAGGCACCTTTATCAGCAGCACTTTGGGTTTACAACACTATTAGTTGGAAGTTATTTATAATAAATGAGTCCTTCACAGTCAGACTTTCTAGAGTCCCCTGAGGCATCTACAAATGTGCCTAAATGATCATCCCAGGCACCTGGAGACTCGCTTTATCATTTATTTGCTGTCTTCCTTTGAAGGTAAAATACTAAAAATAAATATTGGGTATCCATATGTGGATTTAGTGCCTACCTTAGTAAATGCTTACATCTGGAAACTCACTCCACAACTGCTATATAATCCTGAACACAGAAAAAGCAAAAGCAAGCTGATTTGTTAGAATTAAGTAATACTCATTGGCAAATATCTACTATTTTGTGATATTCAGGGAAAAAACAGCTCAAAACCAGACCCTCTACCAAAGTCCACCCTTGTGTTCTACTCCCTGCTTCTTAACAGTTGCCACTGAATGGTATCTGGAAACTGTA